>JAJTUB010000170.1:0-23794 GCA_036971345.1 Dactylellina drechsleri | reverse complement strand
AAATAATAATAATTTAAAATAATATAAAAATAAAATAGATAAAAAAAAATATTAAACTTTAATATATTTAATTTTATTGAAAATTAATTATCTAATAAATCCATATACTAAAATAAAATTTATAAATCTAGAAACAAACATACAGTAAATTGAAAATAATAAAAAAACTATATTAATAAAAAAAAAAAAAAAAAAAAAAAAAAAAATCATATAAAAAAAAAAAAAAAAATAAAAAATAAAAAAAAAAAAAAAACAGAGGCAAAAAATCATATTAAAAATAAAATAAAATTAAATTTTAAAAATAATTTAATTATTTACACAGATGGTTCTCTATTAATTTTAAAAAATGGATAAATATCAACAAAAGCAAATATTTATAAAAAAATTGATAATAAATTAATTTTTGAAAAAAACCTAAACTTAGGAGATAAAATAGAAATTTACAATACAAAATTAATTACTTTGAAAAAAAAATTTAATCAAACACTAAAAATATCTCTAGAAAATAAAAAAATAAATAATATTTATTTATTTTTAGACAACCAAGCAGCTGTTAAAAGAATTAAATCACTAAATTTTAATCCTAAACAACATATTATAAATAAAATATAAGAAATAAATGGGGAAATAAATACAAACAATATAAAAATATATTTACAATAATACCCAAAACACTGCAAAGTATCAAAAAACGAAAAAGCTAATAACCTAGCAAAATTGGAAACAAAAATATTTAAAAATAACCCATATAATTCTTATTCATTTATTAAAAGAATAAATAAACAAAAAGAATTAGAAAAATAGAAAAAAATATAGAAATAATACAAAATCAAAAAAAAATACAATAACAAATTGAAATTAAAAAGAAATAAAATATTACAAAATAACAATATCAAATTTATTTCATCAATAATCCAATTAAGGACAAGATACAGCATATTTAACAATTATTTATATAAAATTCCTAATTCAAAAAATTTTAATAAACACTATACATACAAAAAAATAATACAAAATCTAAAACATCTAATAATAAAATACAAAAATTACAAAAAAAAAAGAAAAAAATTAAAAAATAACTTAAAAAAAATACCATTCAATTTTAATACAATATTATACAGTAATATTAAATTAAAACAATTAAAAAAATATTTAAAAAAAACAAAAATTCTTACCAGAAATAAAGAAAAATTCAAAATAAAAAACATTAATATAAAATAGGGAAATTTTAAAAAAAATTAAAATAAATTAAATTAATATAACCAACACACACCAAAACAAAAGAAAAATATTATAAACTATAACAAACATTTCTTTTTAATTAAAGTAAAAAAGAAAGAAAAAGAAAAAAAAATTAAGAAAAATTAGAGATTTTTAAAAAAAAAAAAAAAACTGTCATTTTATCATTTGTCATTTTGTAATTAAATTTTTTCCACCTGCCATAACCGAAAGGTTGCATGCAGTATGATTAATAATAATAATAATAATAATATAATTAATAACTTAGATTTTTAATTTTTTTTAAAATTTCTTAAACCATCACTCAAAATCTTATCAATATATATAATTAGAAAAATATTAACAAAAAATTAAAATATTATAAAATTAAATCTTTTAAAAACTTTATTTTTTGATATAAAAGTTTTTTTAATTATTAATTGTTAAATATTTTTAAATTATCTTTTTTTTATAACTATTATAAAGTACTTTATTAATGTTAATTGGAAATTACAAAATATTTTATTAAAATTTAAGTATATTTAAAATTTATATATAAGGTTTATTTTTTTTAAAAATTATATTTGATATGTTAAAGTTCTTTAAACTTAAGGGAAGGTTTTTTAATTTAATGATAGATAATATTAATAATAATAAAATTTTTAGTTAGAATTTGGTTAAACAAATTAAAAAACTTATTAGAAATAAATAAAATATAAAAATAATATAGATTTTTTATTTAATATATATTATTTAATTTATTTATAAAAATTTTATAACAAAAATTAAAGTTTTATTTAATGAAGAAATTAATATTTGATATTTATTTATAAATAGAAAATTACTTAGTATAGTATGGATAAAAATATTTTAAAAATATTTTAAAAAAATACTTTTTTTTTTTAATTATTTTATTAGTATATAGATCTTGTCTTACAATCTTAAAATATAATAATATATTTAGTATAAAAGATTTATAATAAATTATTTGATTATTTTGATGATATAAAAAATATTCTTAAAAAAGAGATTGAACTTTAAAAGATTAATATTTTTAATATCTTAAAGTTTATAGTTTAAAAGTTAAGAAAATATTATAAGAAAATATATTTTTTTATAAGCTTATTTTATAATTTAAACAATTGCTTGAATCTGGTAGTTAAATTCAATAATTATAAAATATAGGATTTTAATTATAAAAAACAGTATTATAATAAGTTTTAGTAATTTTACTTTAAACAATATAACAATATAGCTAAGTTTAATAGTGATAATAAAAAAAATATTTTAAAATCTAATAAATAATATTTATTTTAAAACCTCTTTAACTTTATGTAATGTAGGAATATTAGTAATAAGTTTATAAAAATAAAAATATATTATAAATAGTTTTTAAATCTATTAAAAAAAATGTTCTTAAATTTTAATAATTAAATAAAAATAAGTTTTTTAAATTAATAAAAATGGTATAAAATATTTTAATAGTGTTTTTAGTTTTGGTTATATTTGAAAAAAATTTTAGTATTACTTATAATATTTTAAATTATTATTATAATAAGATGATATTTTTAACTATTATAGAAATTATAATGGCAAAATCTTATTTTAAATAATTAGAAAAAGAGAAAACTGAAGAGGAGAGAAAAAAAAAAGAAAAAGAGATGCTATAGTTAATAGATAATTAAAATTGGGTTTGAAAATATTTAATTGTTAAATAATTTATAATTAAATATGATTATTGTTTTTTTCTTTATTAGCAATAAGCAAAAAATAGAAGTTTAGTGTTATTGAAGAGTTTAAATGTATTAATGACTTTAATAAGAATAAAATTAACTAATTTTGAAATATCAAAGAATTATGAAAATGAAGAAGAAGAGGAGGTTAAAAAAAAAAAAAAAATTGAGAATAGAGAGGAACAAAAAAAAAGAATAAGAAGTTGTAAATAAATAAAAAAAAAATAAAATACTTAAACTTATATTTAAATTTATAAATAAAAAAAAACAAAATGTTGGTTCTATTGGAATGCCAATAAGAAGAAGTTTAAAGTAGTAGGATAAAAAATTAAATTATTATATTTAATTATTTAGTTTTATATATAATAATTAATTATTTAAATTGAATTTTATTTATTTATATTATTGAGTACTATGTTGTTTATAAGCATATTTTAAAATTATTAATATATATTTATAATTAAGTTTTAAATTGGTTTTAATCTTTTATATTTCTCCTTGATTTAACCATTTAGCTTTTATTTTGACTTAGGGTATTCCTGAGGTACTTTTAGTATTGTTTTGGGGTAAAAAAACTCGAAAATTTTTCTGAAAAAACCTTTTACTTATTGAAAAAAATCCAAAAAATTTTACCTTGATCCGAGAAATATCCTGATTGGGGTGATGATATTTTAAAGATTTTGAGTATTTGGGGATAGTTATTTTCATTTTTTTCTTTTCCCTGGCTAAAGCTGGGGAATTCCCCGTCCCGACTCGATTTTTCCCGCCCCGATTTTAAACGCTACCTATTGCAATACCCAATAGCTATATTTTATCTAATAATATAATTATATTCTTATTATTGAAATTATTATATAATTTTAAATAAATATCTTATTTATAAAATAAAAAATTTAAATCATACTCTTACAAACTTAGAATTTTGTTTAAAATGATTAAAAATTAAATTAATAAATATTTATATTTTTATAAAAGCATAATTATTATCACATATATCAATGATTTTTTAATTTTCTTTAATAATACTTTAATAATATATAAAGTTAAAAAAACATTTATAAGTATACCATTAAAAATATAAATAAAATATAATAATTTTTAGGATTAAATTAAATATAATCATATTTATAAATTATTATAAATAAATTAGAAAAAATATTATAAAAATACAATTCAACTTACTAAATAATAAATCTAAACAAACTTTTATAAATCCAAACATATGACTTCAAAAAATAGCTCCTAATTTACACTAATTAAAAAAAACACAAAAATATACTAATTAAATTATATAGTACACAAAAATCAATTTAATATAGTTGATATTATTTTAAAATTAAAATAATATTCCCACACACTTACAGAGAAATATTAGGAGACTATTATCTAAATTTACCAGTACCTTACTAACACTTACTAATAATTTTTATACTAATTATAATAAAATTAATTTAAAAAATCTTTTCTTACTAGAAAAATACAATAACACTGATTACACTAAAATTTATAATTATAAAAATATAACATATAAATTTATTTCTAAATATCTATATATATTAGCAAGTAGCTCTATTTTATAGAAAAATAAACTCCATTACAAAATTGACTACTAAAACAAAAGTAATTACATCTAATACAATACTAAAAAAAAAATAATTATATAAAATATTGTTAAAAACTTTATTATTAATATAACTAAATATAATATTATTTTTACTTCCTATAATATTATATATAATATTATTATTATAACAATAAATAAAATTAATAATAATTAATAAAAAACCAAACACTATAAAATATAATATTTTGAATACATAAAAAAATTAAATCCAATACTTTTAAACTAGAATACTATGATACAAACAAATTGCCTATAAATACTATAATTAAATTATTACTACCTAAAACTTATAGTTTTTATGTTATTTGTATAAACCTGCTTGAATAGATAAGTTTTATTAAATAATTATATAATATATATAAAAATTTATTAATTATATAAATAAAATTTGTAAAAAAACCAAATAAATAAAAAAACTAGTATTGCTAGAGGTGTACTAAAAAAGAAACATGAAGTTAGTTGCTGTATGTTTTTTACCATGATATAATTTTATATTTTATAAACTTAATCATTAAGTCGATGTATACAAATCCCCTAGTTCCGAACCACCTTTCAACAACTCAAGAAATAATATATTATTAAATATATTTTATGCGATTTTAGAGCTATAAGTATAAAAATTATATTAATTTACTAACTACAAAATTATCACTTATGTAATTTGGATAATATATTATTTATAGTTAGATATAGCTGGATTATTAAAGAGGTACCTCTATTTTTATAATCATTTTATTGTCTTCTACAGTTAATTTTGTTTTATTTGATATATTAAAAGACTGTTTTAGTTTTAATTCTTATTATACTATATCTGTAAGTGTAATAAATTTTTTGTTCAGTTTTATATATATTTTCTTTTTTTAATTAGCTAAATAGTCTTTAATTTAACCTCTGCACTTTTAAACTTCTATTTTATTAAAATAAGTTAAATTATAAACTTATTTAGTTATTTTCTAAACAAGTTACCTATAATTATTTTTTAATATTTTTGTATAAAATTATTGATTTTGAATAGATTTTGTCTTGAAAATTACTAAAAAATTAAGAATAATACCTATAATAGACATATACTCAATAAATAAAATCCAAAAATATAAATAATTTATTTTTATAAGAACTTAATTTTTTTAATAGCTAAAACTTCCAATAATAAAATTATTTATACTTATTCCAGCTATTATACTACTCTTATTTATATTATATTATTATTCTAAAAAGATTTAAAATATAGTTTTATATAAATCAAATAATTTATTTATATTTATTAAATTTGTATAATTAACTCACTATTAATTAGTATAATAACTAAGCTTAATTTTAATTTATAAATAATAATTTAAAAAATTACTAATCCATTATTTACCTAATAAATTATTATCACTTTGTTTTTCGAGGATCTTAGTAATGATAGCCCGAAATTAAGTATGTGTAAGAGTATATTCAAAAACTTTTTAATACAAAATTTATTTTATAAACCCTTCTTTTTATATTTTAAAAAGCTGTTATTAACTTTTATAAGCTAGACTATATGGTTGTTAAGTGCTTAATTAGTTCTGGAGAATAGAATGCAGTATTGTGTAGGTAGTATCAGCAGATTTTAATAACTGGCTATTTTTAAAAGCTTTTATTACCACAATTATATTTATTTTGTTATATATGCATCAGGAAAAAAACACAATTCCGTCTTGTTCCGTAATGCCCATCTAGACAGTACAACGGGCATGATGAAAACTTGCCTCCCCACTGGAACTTTTTCATCCGACAGAAACCCTTTCATCACAATAATAACTCTACATCAAACCAAGTTAGTCTGATACCAATTTATCTTATAAATTTAAATTCATCCTAAAAATCACTATTTGTTTGATAAACGCCAACAGTTTAGTTCCATCTGATGATAGTTCTATTCAAGACTCTATTGGCATAATACGCATTCATCAGATGATATATAGAATTGATACAATATACAATATAATAATATAATAATAATAATATATATTAAAATAAATATCTTAATATTAAGGATATACCTTAAATGTGTTTTTTTTTAAATTAGAAATATTTTTTTTAAATATATATAAAACTCTAAAATATAAACATATATAAAAATAAAATAAAAATTAAACCAATCTATTTAAAAAATATAATATTATTAAAGGCAAAATTGATATAGAATAATAAAATTTCTAAATTCACTATATAAAAATTAGTAGATGGTAATAAATCCATATTAAAATTTGATATTAGTATATTTTCAAAATCCAAAACCTCAACAATATCATCAAAATCCTAAACAAACTAAATACAGTTTATAAGAATTTTGTAAAATTCTAACTTTTATTTAATCAATTTTAATATATTATTAATTAAATTTTATTAATATATTAGTCAACGAGTTTCCTAGTATTAAAAAAAATATTTAATACTAATCTTATATTTTAATAATAATTAGTATTATCAGCTCGGATAGGTTTTTAAGAAACTTAAATAAACCTCTAAAGGATCAAAATAAATTTACAATAACCATTCAATCTAATATACAAAACTTATTAATATTTTTAATTTTAATACACTTGAGAGTTGTTTATATTGTAGTGATTTAGCAAATTGTTATACTATTTATTTCTAAATATATTATTAGATTTTTAACCTAATATCTACTAACTATATAACAATATTATTAAATTAAAACTTGTGCAATAATAAAAAAAAAGCGGAATTATTTCTTAAAAAAGTTAATTTTATTTGTTCAAAATCTTATTCAAATCATATACTTATATTATAGTATTGATTGATTATTAAAAATTATTATTTTTTAATAAATATTTGATTTGATTATTACAGACTTGTATAGTATGCGAGATGTTATATTTAAAATTAATAATATATCGAGCAGTTTCTATTAAATAACTGTAAAAACCACAAATAATTTAATCAAACTATTATTATATAAATAATTAAATTTATAATATATATATATAATATTAACAAATCTAAATATAAACCTGATCAGATACGGGCTTAAGGAGAGAAAATGTTGTAAGAGGTATATGCCTATTACCAGAAATCTTGAACAGTTTAGTTATCAGGATAAGGATTATAATACAATATATATTCAATAATTGAGTTATAGTATTATAAACGTAGAAGTGAAAAAAAAGTATATTACTGGTTTTAATCCAATTTTTGCAAGCTCGAATTGTACTGATAAGGCTCTCTACAAACCCTATTTAAAAAACTAATTGAAAAAAAAAAATTAATATAAAACCACTTGTTAGTTTTAACTCAGAAAATAATCTTATTCAAGATGATATTGATGATGGAACTATCTTCTCAAAATTAATAAAATCACAAAAAAGCTATTACACAATTTAATATTACTTATTAAATCATCAATTATTCGATATTATAAAAAATTGAATGTTGGGATATTGGTAGATACTGAAAAAATCTCTAGTAAATTACTTTGAACATCTAATTTAAAATAAAATTATTAGTATATCTAAAGCAACCAACATTCTCAAAGATTTAAATTTAATAAAAAATAATATATGTATTAATTAAAGAATTTATTATATTTTTTAAATAAATAATGGTGTTGATATATCGTGCACAGGCGCAGTGACGCCGGGTCTCGAGAGCGGTTGATAACGTGACCTCTATCACATGAAAAGTAGCAAACTTATATATATTAACAACCTTTTCTATGAACAAGTAATCTCTAAGATTTAATCAATTTCTTTTGAGTATCATAAAATTGATTTACATATCTTTTTTGATTTATATTTTTAGTATTAGAGTTATTTTTAATATATTATCAGCACCAATTCATCTCCTAACAAGCTGATACTCTTAATATTAATTAATATAATTTATAAAACTTAAATTCTCCAAAACCATCTTTTAATATACCTATTATTTTTTTAGTAAAAAGTTTTATTATTAATAAATTAATTAAAATGGATTTTTTTGATTTTAAAAAAAAGAACCTCTTATAAGAAGATAGCTCTAACTACTATTTCTAATATTAGAATATTACTAAATTCCTATTTATCAAGAATATCCATAGTTATTAAGTTCATTAGTAGAAGATTTTTTTTTTAAACTGATTTCTATTAAAAAAAAACCATACCCAATACTTATAAGCAAAAAATTATTCAAGAAATCCTGAATGTTGTTAAAGATGCAAACACCTTTTAACCTAGTTTCTTTCTCTCAGGCAAAAAAGGTATTAAAGAAAATTAGATTAATTTGAATCATGTTAACTAAATTTAGTTCTAAAGAAAGGAAATTTAAATTTTTGCTTTAATGGGATTAACTACTTTTGAGGTAATTTAAATGCTAAATAAATCTACTTCTAGTCTTATTGGGTTGTTATTTTAATTTATTTTAACAGCTCTTATTGGTTTTATGATTATATTTTATTGCTTATTTTATTTTTTAAATTTATAGTTTGCTCTTAGCAAAGCTATTCTTATAATTAATAAAATTATAAAATCTTAACTTTTATTTAAATTGAAATAGTAGACCTAAACTAGAAAAACTTGTTCTTTTTATATCCTAAAATTAATTTATATTAATTTATATATAAAATTTAAAGGCATATTACTTTATAAAATTATAAATATTCTTTATTTTTACTTTTGTAGAGAATACTACTTTAATTTTTATTAAAAAATTTAAAGGTATTTAGGTAAACCAAAAAAAACTAAGAGCTTATATTATAACTAAAAATCTTTTTAAATAAATTAATATAATTTAAAAAAAACTTATTATTATATCAAAAAAAATTGATAATATTAAGTTAATAAATATAGTTTTGGGTACACTTTTCTAATGCTTAAATTAAAATATCTTTTTTTATGTAAACTTATTTGTAAATAATAAAACTTATAAAAAAAAGAAATTTAATTTTAGTAAATTTAAAGAATGATTTATGAATATTTTTCTTTTTTTAAAAAATACCTATGATGCTATAGGAGGTTCTGGTATTTTTTAAATACCTAACTTTTCTAAAAACAAAAAGAAAGGTGATAATGATATAGCCTATTTTGCAAACTCTAGCAATAAAGAGCAATAGGCCAAAACCCAAAGTTTATAGAAAGAAAAAAAATATTATAATAGAAAAAAATTATAGAAAAATTCTTGTAGTTAAGGGCAGAATTATTTTATAGAATAGAGATTAGTTCAAGGCTCCTCAGGGTATAACAAAAAATCTAAAAAAGATAATAATAAAAATTTTAATAATAAAAAATAGAAAATTGATAAATATTATATAGAATATAAAATTACTTTTTATAATAATAATATGTGCTAGAAATTTTATTTAGAATTTTATTTTATTAAAAAGTCTAATAAATCAAAGTTCTTTTTTTATTCTATTTAAGATAATAAGTTTGATTTTGATTTAAATGATATTATGTATTATATAAATCTTTTTAAAGTTTAAGATGAAAGGTAATTTTTAAACTTATAGTATATTGATTTAAGTATAAATTGCTAAATTATCTATAAGTGCTTTTTTTTTGTTAAAAAAAATTATATTTAATTTAAGAAATTTAGAATAATTAGGTTTAAAAATAATCATATTATTCTAACTTTTGGAAAAGGTATAATTTTATTGGAAATAGAGATGTATTTTTTTAAAATAAAATATATTTTCTATACTTTAAAAATGGTATTAAATTTTTACTCTACTAAACAACTTAATATTAATAGAATTAAGGTTATATTCGGTTTAAAAAAAATTATAATTAAATATAAAGATATAAATATAATTTTAGTTTAAATTAAAAAAAATTTAAAAATTAAACTTTATAAAATTATAAGTAAAATTCGAACTAAGAAGTTTGAGGTTGATTATAAGGAATGTATAATTTTATTTAAAAAGGAGAGATTTTATGTTCTTTACTTAATAGTAGAAATAAAAATTAAGAAATTGAATTTAACTATTGCAATCTTTAACTTTAATAAAGTTAAAATTCTTAAAAAAGACATAGACTTGTTATTTTTATGGTACAAGAAATTAGGTTATTGTGGATTTAAAAGAATATAAAAAGTAATAGTATAAGCTAAAGTTATTATTTGGTTAAATAAGAATTCAATCTATAAGCCATATTTATTTGGAAAGATATATACCTTTTTAAATTAAAAACTTATACTAAATAGAAAAAAAAAACTTTTTGAAAGGATTTATATAAATTTTAGTAAATTGTGGAAGACTTGGACTTTTATAAAGAAAAAAAATAAGAATATGAGTTATGACAAATCTTACTCTAAATGGGCCTTAGTTTTAGTTGATAATGTAATAGGTTATATATAGATTTGCTTTGTAATAAACTAAGGAAATTTCTTTAAAGTATTTTCTAAATTTATTACTAATATGAAAGGAAAGTGTGGTGAGAATTTAAAGATTATGTCTGAATGAATAATGTTTTTGAGTTAATTTTAGAATTAGTTCAAATTTTTTGTTAAAAAAATGGAATTGATATTAAAACCTCCTCTTTGTATATTTATGAATAGAATAGTTTAATTGAAAGAATAAATAAATTATTTTAAGAATTAATAAATATAATCTTAATTGAATTAGGTTTATTTGAAGAGTTTCGGGGAGAAGTTATGAAATATGTAGTTTATATAAATAATTATTTGTTTATGAATAGGAAGATTGGAACTGATTTTAATGGTAATGTAATTAGAATAAATAAATTTTTTTATGAAATGTTCTATTTAAGAAAACTAGACTTAACTAAATTGAAGTTATTTAGATATTTAGTTTATATTATTATTTTAAAAAAAATTAAATAACTTTTAGGGAAGCATCTCTTTGTATATTGAATATAAAAAGGGATTTTTTTTTTGGATATATAATTTTTAAAAAATAGTATAGAATTTAAAATATTACTTAATAAATTATTATTATAACTAGAGATATAATATTTCTAGAAATAATATTATTTGTTTGAGATAAGATAAAGTATAGCAATCTTTTTTATCCATAATTGGGAAATAAGTAAACTCTTTTTTATAATTTAAAAACTGAGATGGAATTAGTTTTAATTTTTTTTAAAAATAAATTTATTTAATAAAAAATGGATAAACTACTCTAAGATAAATTATAGTTAAAAAAAAAGTATTGGATATAATTTTTATAAAATTAAAATTAATATTAAGTCCAAAAAAACTCCAGAAGACAAAAAAAAAAAAAAAATAGAACTTTACTAGCAATCAAGCTCTCCCAAGCCAATAATTATTATTCCTAAAATTTTTTCTAATAAGGAAGAACCTAAATTAAGAAAAAATAAAAGATTTTGTAAGAAACAGGGAATCATTACAGCAATTATAAGAGTTTTATCTGAATATAATCTTGATTTTGATAATCTACATGTATATCTTACTTTCTAAAAATTAATGATGGATAAATTTCTTTTATATTTTTTTACTGATATGCTTTGAATAATAGAGATAATTAGTTCTTAGTAATTAGAAAGGAACTTGATTCTTAATCAAAGAATTTATCATGGATCAAAATAAACTCAGTTTCTAATAATAAAAAAGTTATGGGAAACTAATGGGTATTTACTAAAAAAATTAAGTTTTCAGATTAAATTATATATAAAACTAAATTAATAATAAAAGGCTATAAATAATAATTTAGTTTGGATTATACCAAAATGTATATTTTAACCTAAAAATGGTAAGAGTACTACTATTACTAGATATTGTTCTAAATTAGGAAATTTATTAAATAAATATAAAGACTGTTTTTCTTAATATAGTTCTACCAGAATCAGAACAAACGTATATGATAATATTAAAAGGATATAATATAAAGAGTAAAGATACTAAAGCTCTATTATTATTAAAATTATTCTATAACTTAAAATAAACTCTTTACTTTTGGAATAAAGATTTAAATAAAATAATTACTACAAAAGACTTCCCTTTTAAAATAAAACAAAGTAAAGTTAATTAATACCTTTATATTAATTAAAATATTATTATTATTATGTATGTAGATAACTTCTTAATATTCTCTTCTGACCTGGTCAGAATATAAGCTGCAAAAAAGGCTTTACTTAAGAAGTATAAGATAAAAGACTTTAAAAAAGTATAATATTTTTTAAAACTTTGTATTCAGAGGGAATAAAATAAAAGAATATTTAGAATGGATTAAGAAAATTATTGTAAGACTATTTTAAAACATTTTAACATATTATGTTTTAAATTTTAATTTATATTAATAGAACCAGAAAAATATTTATTTTAGAAAGAATATCCCCTTCTAAATAAACCAAACTAGTAATTATATTAAAATATATTTAAAAGCTTTATGCCACTATAAAAAATTAATTTGATTTATCATACACAGTATATAAACTAGGTCAATATGTTTTTATACCAAAAAAAGATTATTGAAAAGTTTTTCAATAAATCTATTAGTATTTAGTAGGTATATATAAGAATTATATTGAATATTCTGCTTTGATAATAGATAAAAATAATATTTTGAGTATGTTCTATGGCATTAGTAATATAGACTGGGTTATATATTTTAAATTTGAAAATATTCTTTGAAAATTAACATTTAAATATGCTTTTAGTTTTTATAGTAGTACAATCTTGTGGATTACATCAGCAAAAAATCTGAACCCCCCAGAGGTCATTGTGTGGAGCACGGGAGGCTGACAGGGATGTAGGAAGGTTATTGTATGATGATGGGAGGCCAACACTAATCTTGGTATACCCCATTAAAACTTCAAAGCAATTGGCTGTGGACATCTGTTTTTCAAAATCTGATGTAGCCTTCTTATAATATTAAATTAATATAAATTTTTTTTTAACTTCTTATTATTTTTTATTTCTTTTTTTATATTGTATTTTTTTAGAATATTTCAGTCCTTTTATAGATGTGCTTTATCCAATATAATGAAACTAAAGAATAATAAATATAAAAATAATAACTAATATTAAAATAATATATCTAATCTTAAACCATTATATCTAAAATTTATAATATAAGTAGTAACTTTTATTAAACTACTAATATTAGCTAATAATTTAAGAAAATACTAGCGTACTGAATCAACTACTAATCTTAATTGTGAAAAAGTTATAAAAGGAAGGTTGATGAAACCTTGATTGAAGTTTATAGGCTTTCTAGTATCTTCAGCCAACCTCACAAAAATTCCTTCACCTAAAAAAAGATCTAATAGAGATTTATTATTTAAATATAAAAATTTAATCTTTGAAAAATAAAAATCTGGTTTTTTTTTTTGGTAGTTTTGTAGTAAAATCTGGTTGGATGTCCTCCAGATAAAGGCATATGCTTAGAATCTAATAAAGAATATTAGGCTAAATTTAATATTTATTAAAACTATTTATAAATTTTTTTTTTTTATAATTTAGATATTATAATTATAAATTAATACTAGTTAAATACATTATTATATTAAAAATTTTTATTTATATTTAGTAAGTACTACTAAGGATATTATACTAGATATGTATAGTTTAAACTATTTTGATACTAATATTTAATTAAATAAAATTAAAATTTTATTAGATATTAAGTTATTAAAATATTTTGCAAAAAAAAGAATTATAGTTAGTTTCCTTATTAATAAATATTTACAATTTGTTAACAGATATTTGCAAGCTTTTTTTACATATTTAATAATTTCGAAAATTCTAATCCATCAGTATTGGAATTTGTAAAGAGGAAGAGGGATTAAAGAACTAAATCTTATAAAAGAACTAAATCCTAGGATTTTAGTATGGACTACCGCATATATTTAAATCACATTGAAATTATGGGAAGAAGGTGTTTATAATCAGAAGATCAATTTTAAAACTATAGATAATTATAATAAAACTTCTAATGTCTGTTATAATATTTTTACAGTTGATTAGAATTTAGTAATTTTTGATAACTTATATGTTAATATAACTGGTTGGGTTTGGGAGAAACTAATATTATACTATTAGAGTTTTATACAATCTTATGTTAATATGCTGTTAAGTGAATTACCCAGAATTCAAGTTCCTCAGAATTTTGTATTGGTAAATAATAATGAAAAGGAGGAATTAGATTTGCTACTAAAAGGATGAGAGGAGACTAAAAGCGTCCGGTAGAGGTTTTTGTTTATTTTCTTTTATTCTAATGTGTAACTTTAGATACATAGATAGTTATAATAAATTTTTTTTTTTTAAAATTCGATTGGATGCCGGAAAGCGACCGCAGGACTATAAAGAGGTGTGGTCAGACGCCAGAGGTCATACGCAGGACCAGATGTCGTTGACCTCCTGTAACCTCTCGTGGCTGGCGGGATGGCTCCAGGATACAAAAGATCGCTGAGCCATCTGAGCCATCAGATGGCTCGGATGTCAACAAATTTTTTTGCTGATGTAGTAAATTACAACTAATTATTATTAAATCTAGTATTAAAATAGAAATAATTATTTTAAATATGGCAGAAGATAAAGGTATATAATTAAAAAAACTTTTATAAGTATTTTTACTTATTATAAAAGTTAATAAACTGGAAATAATAATATTTTGAATGGATAATATGGCTGCAATAATTATTAATATCAATTTTGGTAACTAGCAAAAAGTTAAACATTATCAAGTAAAATAGTTATAAATGAGATTGATGATAGTAAAAGGAGTTTTTAAAATAAAATATTAGAGTATAAACAATTTAATAATAGATTTTTTTATAAAAGTTCTCAATAGGATTCAGATAGAAAAATATTGTAAATCTCTTAGGTTTAATAGATTATCTTAGAAGAATTAGAATATTTATTTGATTTTTTAAACTAAATTTTCTAATATACAAGAATATATAAATTAAAATTGTTATAATATAAATAAAACAAAAGAATAGATTTTAATAAAAACAAAAAGAAGAAAAGATATTTAAAGTATAAGGAAAAAAAACTAAACTTCTTTTTAAATTAAAATGATAAAAGGTAGGAGTTTGCTTTTTTTTTTTTTTAAGCTTTTGTATTTATAAAATATATTCTTTAACTAATTTACTTCTAGTTTGAATACTTTCCAAACTTATCTCTTCTAACCAAGTTATTAAATTATTTATAGTTGCTATAATATTTTTATAATTTGAAATAATTAATAAAGGTGTTGAAGTACTTATAGCCTAACTATATAATAAATATTATTAAATTTAAATGAAAATAAAAAAATTATAAAGTTTACTTTGAATAACTAAATTATAAATAAAAAAACTTTGGAAAGCCTATGGTCAAAGCTTAAATTTCCTAATTAAAGAAAAAAATAAAGTATATGTATTTAAGAAAAGTAAAAATCAAACTCTAAATTAAACTAAATATTATATGAAATAAAAGAATAAAAAACTAAAAAAAATAATTTAATAAAAATAAAATCAGTTATAAAATTTTTTTTATATGAGATTAAATAGACTTTGAATTAAACTAAAATCTTAATATTAGTATACTTTTGAAAATAAAAAAATTAAAATAGTATACTACTTATCTTAGTAAGAAAAGAAATAAAAATGTAAAAAACCTTATTATTTTAATATATAACTTAATTGTTAAAATTTAAAATAAGTTGAATGAGTTAAAATTAATTAAATTAATTGTTAGGTTGGTTTTGAGAGTATTAATTTGATTCTGCAGATTTGCAAAATTTAAGTTTGTAGGAAGAATATGATGAAAGGAGTATATTGTTTGCTTTTGAGAGGTTGAGTTATTGTAGGTAAATATAAAGCTCCTTGTATGATTGTATTTGGATTTAAAATTGGAGAACTTCCGAGGTGGGTGTATGAGGTGTTTGATGGTGAATATAAGGGGTAGGTTGTTGATATTTTACTCTGTTGATGATTATAAGTTTAAGAAAATTATAAATTATATGGGTTATAATACTTTCTGCATGTTGAATTGATAAATAAGTTAGTAAAAGTTTAATTTTTACTTTTTTAATTTAAAAGAAAAGAGAAAGAACTTATCCTAAATATATACTTAGTTAGTATATATATATTAAATATATTTTTTATTTTACTAATTAGCAATTATGTACTCCTTTTTATAATTAAAATATTTTTAATAAGGGATAATTGTTTTATAGTAAAATAATTTAACGTTAGTCACCTAGAAGCCGACCACACCTAGAAACCGACCACTTTTTTAAGCAAGAAAACCACATTAAAAATCAAAGGGGGGACTATATTAAAAACGCGTTAACTGGCCATTAACTTCTATCAACTTCCATCAACGATAAAACCATCAAAAAAAATTGTAAAATTATAAATCCAACAGCATGCAATTGGAGAGATCAAGTTTATTGTATAGTATGCGTTTCGGTTGTGTACTGGTTGTGGTTGTTTGTAAAATCACTACTAAAAATAAGTAGTATATACGTATATAACACCAAACGCAACACATAATTTATTAACACCGCGCTGGTAAACTGATCGGCTTTTTTGGATATATCGCTAGGTACGGTGATTATAATGTGGATTATGATGGTTTTTATGGTTTATAGCGCATGGTTATAATTATAAACATAATAGAAGTTGATAGTAAATTAATAGTCGGTTGGTGGTTTAATAATGGATTTTTGGTGTGGTTTCTGGATTTTTTTAATATGGTTTTCTCGCTTAAAAAAGTGGTCGGCTTCTAGGTGTGGTCGGCTTCTAGGTGACTAACGTTAATAGATATCAAAAAAATTAAAATTCTAAATATTAAGAAAAAAAAAATTGTGGTGAAATGATTTAGAAATTTTAAGATATATAAAGCTAAGTTTTATTTTAGGAATTTATAATATAAAATTAGAAAAATAACTAAGAGAATGTGATTAAAAAAATATAGTATTTTAGAAAATTATTATAGAATAATAAATTTAAGTAATCATGAATTTTTAATCGAAAGTTTATAATAATAGTTTATAATATTAAGAAACTAAAAAAATAAGATATAATATCTTTGATAAAAATATTTTAATAAATATAAAGCTATAATATATAAGTAAATAAATAATTAATAAACTAGTAAAACTATATAATATCCAAAAATATAATAATTAATAAATTAGAATTTTAAAAAAATCCAAATTTTAGAAGTTTGCTATAATAGATTTATAACATGGTTATCCAAAAGTAATTATAAAAATGAAAATAATTGTTTTAAGATTATGAGAATCTTAATTAGTAAGTTAAGAACCAGAATTAAAAAAGCTAGAGTCAGAATTTTATAAAACTATAAACTCATAGTATAAGCTAGAATATGAGAAATTTATGGATAAAAATCTTAAAAGGATATTATAATATTTGTAAAAAAGTTATAATAATAACTTTAAAAACTAAAATAGAAATTTGATACTAATAAAAAATAAATATATAATTCTAAATTAAAAATTATTTTTATTAGTTAAAATTAAAATTAAAAAAAAATTAAATAATAATTATTATAAAATTAAAAAACTTATAATATGAATTATTTAATAAAATAGTTTTTAGAATAAATTAAAAAGAATAATAATATTCTGAATTTAAAATTTCTAAAGACTAAAGTCATTGATAAGAATAATAATATTCTCTATTCAAAATCTTTAAAAACTAGGGTTCCTAATAAGAATATAAATATTTAAGAACTAAGAATAAGTTTTAGTAGTATTGTATTCTAGCTTATTGGTTTTTCTAAATCTAGAAAACCTATAATTGAGGCTTTTACTATGGTTTTGTGGAATTGAGAATTATAAAAAAAAATTTAATAAGGTTAATATTAAGATTTTTAAATAACTAGAAATGTTAATAGCCTATATAATTAAAAAAAAATTTTTTTATGGTAAAAAGCTACTGATTTTATTAAAAATTGTTAATAGGATACTTTGAAGAATAGAGAATAATAGTTATAATTTTAGATTTAATAATTAATATAGTTCTTACTTAGTTTATAAAATAAAAAACTAATAAGAGGTTTTCATATTTACAATTTGTAATAATATTAGTTGATATTATAGTGCGAGTTTTTTATTTTCTAATTTATAAGATAACAGAAGTTTTTCATGCTCTTAACCTCCAAGAAGTAAAAAATTATATAATAATTAGAGAATAAATAGTTCAACTCAAAAAAAAAGTAATATTTTATAAAAGAATAAAACTATATTCATCAACACTCACATTTATTTATAAGCCAGAGTATTGATATATCATATACAAGTGTAATAACACCAGGTTTTAAAAGCGGTTGATAACGTGACCTCTATCATATGAGAAGCAGCAAGCTTATATATATTAACGACCTCTTTTATGAATGAGTGATTTTTAAGATTTAATCAATTTTTTTTGAGTATTATAGAACTGACCTACATATTTTCCCTGATCTATATCTCTAGTATCAGAGCTATCTTTAACAAATGGCTTTATGTAGTTCTTGAAAAACTTTATTATAAACTTTAAAAATTTTTTATGATAGTATTATTAGTATTAAATTTTGGAATTTTAAAAATAACTAAATTAAATCTTCTCAAAAAAGACTTAAAAATCTTGTATTCTCTATTTATTTATTAAAAAGGTTAATATAATTTTCCTCTATTTTTTTATTAATCATTATTAATAATATTAATGGTATTGGTTTTGGAGATATAAATATATTTTAAACTTAAATTTAACCTTTTTTTTTAGTTATTTTAATCAAAGTTAACTTTTTTTAACATTTTTTTAATATATTAAGAATATGGTTTTTAATAAAGACAAATAAACCATAATAAGTTTTAAAAAGGATTTTATAAGAAAAAATAATTTAATTAATATTATATAATAGAATAATATTTATTAAAGAAACTACTAATCACTGGAACCATACCAAGAAAATTCTAAACAAAAATAAAAAAATAAATATTAAAAATTTTAAAAACTAAAGTGGGAAAGATAAAATAAAAATTGACTTTTATTTAATTATAATTTAAGATTATAGAAATAAAATTCTTTCAAAAAAACTATTAATTTTTAAAAATATTTTGTTTAAAGACAATAAGGCTTTTTAAAAATTAAAATAGAAAAAAATAAAATAAAAATAAACTTTTATTTACTTATAATATAATAAAAAAAAAAATATAAAATCACAAAATTTATCAATAAATCACCTACTATCTATAGATGTTTTGATATAATTCCAAACAAAGACAAGATATAATAATATCAATTAAAACATAAAATTAAAAAAATAATGGGATATCTTTTTATCAATAATATAAAAAAATAATATAAAAAATCAAAATCGCATAAAAAGGACTATTAATTTTAAATTTGAAATAATAATTGTAAAGAAGGGTTATAGTATTAATAAAAGTAGGAATGGATTTTAATCAAATAATAAAAATTTTAATATTATAATTATATTTATAAGATAAAATATATTATACTTAAATTTATGTATTTAGAATAAGGTAATTTAAAAAATATTTAAACAATATAGAAATAGTATAAAATAGGTTTTTTGTAAATTAAAGACTAAATATTAAACTAATATATATAAACATATTAAAAAAAAATAATTAAAAAATATTATTAAATTAAATTTAAAAAAATAAATTAAGTAAAACTAAAATTAATAAGAATAAAATTAATATATTGAAAGTAAAAAATCATTTTTAGTAGTTTTATATATAATTATTATAAAATATATAGCTTCTAAATCTTAATATTTAACTAATTAAATTAAAATATTTAATTAATTTTTATAAATATATTTTGGGGTAAAGTTTTATTAAGTCTAAATTAAATTATTATAATAATAAATTGATCTTCCAAAAAAATATATTTTATTATTCTATCTTTAATAAAGTCATATAATTGGCGGGAAAATTCATTAATACCAAACAATTCCATAAAAATTATAAATAAACTTAACATAATTAGCTGCTTAATAAAACCAAATTATTTTACTATATTAATAATATTATAATAAAAATTTTGGATATTTATAGCCAAAGTTTTAATAATAAGACCAATATTTATATTTGATTTAATAATTTAGCCCATAATAAACTTAGGTAGGTTATATACTATATATATATGTTTTGATGTTTACTCTGTATATATAAAAGATTTAGTTAGTATTTATTTAATTAATTCATTTTTTTAATTTTTTTTATATGTTTTTTTATTTAATAAAAATAGTGGATAGGTATTAAATAAAATTGTAAAAATATTTATTAAATTCTTTCTCTCCTAATTTTAAACTTATTTTAATTTTAATTTTTTAATTTTTATTTTTTTTAGTATTATTTAGCTGATATAAAATTAATTGAAAATTTAATAATTTTTTTTAAAAATTTTATTAATTTTAACTTAAATAATAATTTTAATTAAAATTTATAAATTTAAAATTTTCTTTTTTTTTTAGACTTTAATTTTTTACTAAAGGTAATAATTATCTTATTTATAATTTGAATTAAAAATTTTTAATTTTATATAATTGCTTTATAGTTGTTGTTGTATCAAAGATAAAAAAGAAGAAATTATTTAATCTTAAAATAATATAGGCAAAATATAAAAATTTATAAATTTTTAGCTAAATTTTTAGCTAAAAGGTTTTTCTAATATCTATTTTAATTTTTATATATACAAGCAGATCAGTGTTTAAAATATACCGGGGATGGCGAGGAACGAGTCTAGAAAAATTTTTTAAATTAGGGAATCAATTTATTTTTCCCTGATTTAAGTTTTTTACTGAGAAAAAAAAAAACTGATACCTTATCAAATTAAAGAAATATCCTAATATAAATTTTTATTACCCTCTGATTTGATCTTGACTTTTTTCCCAGTTCAGAACGGGTTTTCCCCATTATAATAATATATTTTTATAAATATATACTAACAATTTAAAAAGAGCTACATAAATAAACTATTATATAATTCTAAATAAATTAAGAAGTCAAATATCAAAAATTATACTATTATATTATTTTAAATTAAAGAATTTTAATTTATAACTCCCAATTTAAAAATATATTTAATAAATATTTTTTTTATATATAGTAAATTAAAGAAATATATATTTGCCAATTATAAAAATATAATACAAATATTAAATATAAACTTTAATTAAAACAATAAAATTCCCAAAAATAATAAAATTACAAACAATTTTATAAACAAAAATTGGAAATCTAGGTGGAAGATTAGCACCAACACTAGGAAGCCATAAAAACTTATTCCAAATTGCATTCTAATTTTTAAATTACCAATTACCTGCATGTTTACTTACATTAAATAAATAAGCTTGTTACACATTTATTTTTATTATATTATTTAAATTATTTTTAGTATAATTATAAATATAAACCAACTAAAATACTGTTTTTATTTTAAATATTATATGTTTTCTTCTTATATTTACTCTTGAAATTTAATGAGTGAAAGCTATACTAACTCTTATTACTATTACCATAACTTTATAATTCTATTTTACTCTTACTGCTTAGTTAAATTCAAATTAAAATATAAAACACCTAGCTTTATAGGTTCCTTCTTCTCTACTTAAAATTGGATAATCTCGATTTTTAAACCAAAGTTCCAAGCAAACATAAAGTTCACCTCTCCAAATATGTTTTTTTATTTTTTTTAAATTGTCATTATTTTTATTTTTATTAAAATAAATAGCCCACTAGCTATTATTTTTTTGTCATCATAGATTTTTGATAATTTCAAAATTTTTTCACTAAAAAATAATATAATTAGTAGAATTAATTTTTAGGGTATTATTACTAATTATTATATTATTTTCTTAAATAAAAATAGTTTCTATAATAGTAATAAAATTAAAATATATACTAATGGAATAGAAGAATACTGTAAATGAAATTTTATTGTTAAAGAATTTAACTATAAATATCTCAGTAATTATTTGTAGAACTTCTAAAATCCTTGTACCTTATTTCATATCTAGAATTATACTATTACACAATTTACAAACTAAATACTAGAAGGGTTTTTTTTGAATAGAAAGTTTATCACCATACTTTTAATAAAAATTACATTCACGGATTGCTCTATTTATTGAATTTATTAATAAATATAATAAAAGCTAAATTTAAATATTACATACCTAAAATTTAAGCACAAGCATTAATTTTTACTATCACTCTTCCTACTATTATAGTAGGAACTTTTACTAGTATCTTTAATCTTCTTTTTTTAAATATAAACAATTTAGTAGTAAAAATTATAACTAATTTAACAATTTTTTTAACCATTTTAATAATATATAAAATATAAGCATAAATATTTAAAAAAAAAATAAACAGTAAATGCAAACATAAAAAAAAATTAAATAAATAAATTAAACAAAACATAACAAAATATCCTACTACTTAATAATAATTTTATATCAATAAACAAAATATTTCTTAATTTTGGCAAAATTAAAAAATAGCCATAAAAAATAAATTTAAAATTAATTTTAATTATATATTCAAATTATATAACAAAGATTTAAATAAAAACAAAATCTAAAACAAAATCTTACATAAATATGAATATATCACTTATTTACATTATCATCTATATAATATAACTAAATATGATAAAAATATACAAAGTTTAAATTTCGAAATTATTTTTAAAATATTAATAAATATTTTTATTTTATAAAAAAATTGAATTTTTTACCTTTTGTTTTTTTTTATTTATCTTAATTAAATTAATCTAGCAAATTAAAATAAGATTTTAATTAATATTTTTTTATTTTTAATATTTCCTACATTTCTAATATTTCTTTTTTTTTTATTTGTTGCTTATTAAGCTCAAAGTCGTACCATTACTAAAAAGAATAAAAAAAAAGTAATTAACAATATTATATTAAAAAAAATGAACTTATTTAAAAGAAAGAGGGTTAGTAGTTTTCTTTAAATAAATATTATTATAAAAACATATTAACATATTAAAAAAACTTTCCTGATATTAAATAAATGCTAGAAGAGATACAAAGAGAAGTTGACTAACTAAAAAATAATTAAATATAAACTAAAATATTAGAATACAATAAATAAAAGTTAAGTAATCAGCAAATTATTAAAAACAAATAAATAAAAAAATAGAATAAATAAAAAAAAACAAATTCTAAAAAATGAAATTAAAACAAAGTATAAGGTAGATTTAAAAACAAAAATGAATTTAAAGAAAATAAAATAGAAAAAAAAGTACAGTATCTTTCCTACTTTAAAACCCAAAAA
>JAJTUB010000169.1:1588-23910 GCA_036971345.1 Dactylellina drechsleri | reverse complement strand
CCATAGAAATAACAGAACCAGAACGGATAACACCAGATCCATCAAAAGAACCATCCATCCTCTCTACAATAGTAAAATATTGGGATTTTTAATAAAAATTGAAAAAGTAGAATTAAAACAAAAGAAAAAAAAAAAAAAAAAAAAAAAAAAAAAAAAAAAAAAAAAAAAAAAAAAAAAAAAAAAATAAAAAAAAAAAAAAAAAAAAAAAAAAAAAAAAAAAAAAAAAAGGCTAAAAGTGATAAAGTAAAAAATAAAAATTCAGGTTTTTTAATAGCAAATTTTGAAAAAATAAAATTAATATTATTAGAATTTAGCAAAGAAGACAATAAGTTCAATTTTGAGTTTGATGATTATGATTCAGAGAAAGAAGAAAACTAAAAAGATAAAAATAAAAATAAAAATTTAAATCCAAAATCCAAAATAATTTTACTTTTTAGTGATAAAGAAGAAGATAGGTTAATAAAATTGTTTTTATAATAATAAAAGTATTTTAAATAACTATATTTTTATTTGAAATGAATATATAAACTTATGTTATCTATAGATTTTAAAATAGAGTAAGGTGTTCTTAGGTTTTTTATTTTTTATTTTCTTTGTATATTATTTTGTTTCTGTTATTTTTTTTGTAGTATTAGTATGTGTTTATAAAATATATAAGAAATAAATAGTTCTTAATAAAAATTATACTCTTTTACTAACTAAAGTCTTATATATAAAATTTTAAAAAATATATAAATAATATTTTTTTAATTTATGATAACAATTTTTTATTATTATATTTAATAAAATTTGAACTGATTTGTTTTATACTTACCGAAAATATTTATTTTGTAAAAAAAAAAAAAAAACTATAATATAACAAAAAATATCCAATTGTTATATTTTTTAATATAAAAAAATATGAATGTCTCTCAAAAGCATATTAACAAAAATCAGAATATAATAATAAATAAATTCCTATTTAACAACCAAATTTATTTGCCACAAATTTTTTAACTTAAAATTAATTTTTATTTAAATTAAAATGTTTTTTAATAACACTATTCTTAATAAATCCATTTTTTTTTTATGATTTTGGGGGTTTTTTTTGTGGATAGTACTATATCTATGAACTTGCAAAATGTAAAAAATTTAATAATTAATATAATATAATTTTGTATTTTATATTAATTGCTGGATTGAATAATAAAGTTTTATATTTATAATAGGATTTTAAATATCAAATATTAAACGCCTAACATTCTTTTTATTAAGTAACTTATATCCAAACTAAAAATTTAAAACTTATTTACAAAATTTATTAAAATTTTATTTAACATCCTTTTATATCAAATATAAGTATAAAGATAATAATCAATTATTTTAATAATTAAAAATATTGAAGATTTTAAGGATTTAAGTAATAAATAATTTTTATTTCAACTCAGCAGCTAAATTAATCTAAAATTAATATTAATTTTATTTTAAATTAAAAATATACTAATAGTAGTAAAATAATACCAAAAAGTAATTTTTATTAATTAAGTTATATTTTTTAATTAAGAAACCTTTTTTTTTTAAATATTTGAAATTGGTTTTTGTATTAAACTTGAGCTTTAATGTAATCAGTAATCTAGACTTTTAATTTTTTTTAAAACTTTTTAAACCATCATTCAAAATCTTATTGGTATATATAGTTAAAAAGGTATTAATAGAAAATCAAAATATTATAAAATTAAATTTTTTAAAAATTTTATTTTTTGATATCAAAATTTTTTTGATTATTAATTATTAAATATTTTTAAATTATTTTTCTTTCATAACTATTATAAGGTATTTTATTAATATCAATTAAAAATTATAAAATGTTTTATTAAAATTTGAGTATATTTAAAATTTATATATAAAATTTATTTTTTTTAGATTATATTTGATATGTTAAAATTTTTTGAGTTTGAAGGAAGGTTTTTTGGCTTAATAATAGATAATACTAGTAATAATAAAATTTTTAGTCAAAATTTAGTTAAATAAATTAAAAAGTTTGTTGGAAATAAGTGGAATGCAAAATTGATATAAATTCTTTATCTAGTACACATTATTTAACTTATTTGTAAAGATTTTATGACAAAAATTAAAGTTTTATTTAATAAAAAAATTAATATTTGATATTTACTTATAAACAAAAAACTGTTTAGTATAGTAAATATAAATAAAGATTTTTTAAAAATGTTTTAAAAAATACTTTTCTTTTTCAATTTTCTCATTAGGGTGATTATTTATTAATATTAGTATGTGTTATATAAATTTGCTTTTTGGCAAAAATTATTATTAAAAGTATTTAATATTATAAATAGAGTGTGATATGGGTTGGTTTTAACTTAGAAACTAACAAATTAATTCAATTTGAGAGGGATTATAAAAAACCACTAAATAGTTTTATATAAATCGTAAAAAACCACTAAGTAATTTTATATGAGTCGTAAAAAACCACTAGATGATTTTGAGAATATCATAGGAAACCACTAGATAATTTTGCTAAAAATCAAAAACCATCCAAAAACCGACGGTTCCCCGCTTATCAATAAAAATTATCAAATTATATAATTAAATCACGTGATTACCAAAAATTTTATTATATAATTTTAATTTTTTTAATTTAATTTTTCGATTTTTTTATGAAAATAATTTAAAATTAGGTGTGGGAGATTTTGAAATATGCTAAAACAACTAACGTACCTCACCGGGAAGCGGGACACACCAGGAAGCAGGACACTTATTTTAAGTGAGAAAACCATATTAAAGAAATTTAAAAATTATACCAAAAATCTATTACTAAATGTGTTAATTGATTATCAACTTTTATCAATGATAAAACCATCAAAAAAAATCGTAAAATTATAAATCTAACAATATGCAATCCAGAAGATCAAGTTTATTATATAATATATATTTCAGTTGTGTACTATTTATAATTGTTTTTAAAATTGTTACTGAAAATAAATAATATGTACATGTATAGTGCTAAATGTAATATGTGGTTTATTAACACTGTACTAGTAAACTGATCGGTTTTTTTGTATATATTGTTAGGTATGGTAGTTATAATATGATTTATAATGTTTTTTATAATATATAATGTATAATTATAATTGTGGATGTAGTAGAAGTTAATAGTAGGTTGATGGTCAGTTAATAGTTTAATAATGGATTTTTGGTGTGGTTTTTGGATTTCTTTAATATGGTTTTCTTACTTAGAGTAAGTGTCCCGCTTCCTGGTGTGTCCCGCTTCCCGGTGAGGTACGTTAGTGCTTTTTTAGCAAATTTTTAAATTAAATTTAATTAAATAAAATCAAACACTAAACCGTTTATAGACAAAAAAATACAAATTAATTAATTTTTTTTTAAAAATTCAAAAATTTTCAAAAAAATTTTGAATTTCAAAAAGTTTTTTAATTTTGCATTTTTTTTGAAAACGTTTTATCGAAAATATAGCCGAACACACCTCCATATATACAACATATACGTATATACGACGTATACGTATATCGTACGACGTATACGCATATACGACGTACATGTATATAGTACGACGTATAGGCATATACGACGAATACGTATATAGTACGACGAATACGTATATAGTACGACGTATACGCATATACGACGTATGCGTATATACGACGTATGCGTATATACAACGTATACAACGTATGCATATATAGTACAACACATACATATACATCGTATACATGGAAGTGTGTTCGGCTATATTTTCGACAAAACATTTTCAAAAAAAATACAAAATCAAAAAACTTTTCAAAATCCAAAATTTTTTTGAAAACTTTTGAATTCTCAAAAAAAAATCAATCAATTCGAATTTTTCATATATAAACGGTTTAGCGCTTAATTTTATTTAATTAAATTTAATTTAAAAACTCGCTAAAAAAGCACTAGTCGTTTTAGCGTATTTCAAGATCTCCCACACCTAATTTTAAATTATTTTCATAAAAAATCGAAAAAATTAAATTAAAAAAATTAAAATTAAATTAAAAAAAAATTAATAAAAATTCAATTTAATTTTTTTATTTAAATTTTAATTAAATTTTAATTAAAATTATATAATAAAAATTTTGGTGGTCACGTGATTTAATTTAAAACGGTTTCTTGGCGGTGCGGTTTTTCGTTATTGTCACGGTTTTTAAACCCGTTCTTGGTTTTTTTTTTTTTAAAAAAACCAACCCGTGGGTGGTTTCTACTGTCTAAAAACCGACCCGAGGGTGGTTTCTGCTGTTTAAAAACCGACCCGTGGGTGGTTTCGACCATCTAGAAACCAACCCAACCCGCCCCATGTCGCACTCTAATTATAAATAATTTAAAATTTTTTAAATTTAAATTAATTAAAAATTTGTTGTTTTTATTAGAGATATTTTTACTTGTTAGAATTTTTTTACCTAAATATTAATTTATGTTATTTGTTTTTATTATATTTTCCTATTATAGGTAGTTAGTAATTTATAATTTATTAATCTTATTTTTATTTCTAAAAAGTAAGAATAAATTGAATAAATAGTAGCTTTTTTTTAATTATTTTATTAATATATAGATTTTATCTTATGATTTCGAAATATAATAATATATTTGGTATAAAAGATTTATAATAAATTATTTAATTATTTTGATAATACAAAAGATATTTTTAAGAAAAAGACTGAATTTTAGAAAATTAATATTTTTAATATCTTAAAACCTGCTATTCAAAAGTTGAGAAAATATTATAAAAAAATATTTTTTTTTATAAGCTTATTTTATAATTTAAATAATTACTTAAATCCGGCAATTAAATTTGACAATTATAAAATATAAAATTTTAATTATAAAAAAGAAGATTATAATAAGTTCTAGTAATTTTACTTTAAATAATATAATAATATAATTAAATTTAATAATAATAATAAAAAAAATATCCTAAAATTTAATAAATAATATTTACTCCGAAACTTCTTTAATTTTATATAATATAGAAACATCAATAATAAGTCTATAAAAATAAAAATATACTATAAACAACCTTCAAATCTATTGGAAAAAAATATTCTTAAATTTTGACAATTAAATGAAGATAAGTTTTCTAAATTAATAAAAATGATATAAAATGTTTTAATAATATTTTTAGTTTCAATTACACCTAAAAAAATTTTTAGCACTACTTATAACATTTTAAATTATCATTATAATAAGATAACACCGCCAACTATTATAAAAATTATAATAATAAAATTTTATTTCAAACAGTTAGAAAAGGAGAAAAAGAAAAAAAAAAACTATAATTAATAAACAATCAAAATTAAACTCGAAAACATTTAACTATTAAATAATTTATAATTAAATATAGTTATTGTTTTCTTCCTTGTTAGTAATAAACTAAAAATAAAAATTCAATACCACCAAAAAATTTAAATATATTAACAACTTTAACAAAAATGAAATCAACTNAAACTATAATTAATAAACAATCAAAATTAAACTCGAAAACATTTAACTATTAAATAATTTATAATTAAATATAGTTATTGTTTTCTTCCTTGTTAGTAATAAACTAAAAATAAAAATTCAATACCACCAAAAAATTTAAATATATTAACAACTTTAACAAAAATGAAATCAACTAATTTTGAAATATCAGAGAATCATAAAAAAAAAAAAGAAAAAAAAAAAATTAAAAAAAAAAAAAATCAAAAAAAAAAAAAAAAAAAAAAAAAAAAAAGAAGTTATAAATAAATAAAAAAAAAATAAAATACTTAAGCTTACATCTGAATCTATAAGTAAAAAAAGCGAAATGTTAGTTTTATTAAAATACCAATAAAAAAAAATCTAAGACCGCAGGATAAAAAGTTAAATTATTATATTTAATTATTTAACTTTGTATATAACAATTAATTGTTTGAGTTGAACTTTATTTACTTATATTATTAAGTGTTATATCATTTGCGAGTGTATTTTAAAATTGTTAATATATGTTCATAATTGAATTTTAAATTGCCAGTGGTTTTAATCCTTTGTATTTTTTTTTGATTTAACCACCTAGTTTTTATTTTAACTTGAGGTATTTCTGAGGTACTTTTAGTACCATTTCAGAATTAAAAAATTCGAAAATTTCCCGAAAAAACTTTTTATTTATCGAAAAAAATCCAAAAAATCTTATTTTGATTTAAAAAATATCCTGACTGAAATAACAATATTTTAAAAATCCCGAGCACTCAAAAACAGTCATTTTCATTTTTTTTTTTTTTTTTTGGCTAAAGCCAGAGAATTCCTCGTCCTGATTTGATTTTTCCCGCCCCGATTTTAAACGCTATTTAGAACTATAAATATAAAGATTATATCAATTTATTAATTTTTTATAAAATTATTACTTATATAATCTGGATAATATACTGCCTACAATTAAATATAACTAAATTATCAGAAAAGTACTTCTATTTTTATAATCACCTTATCATCTTTTATAATCAATTCTGTTTTATCTGATATATTAATAAAAGGTTATTTTAATTCTAATTTTTGTTATATAATTATATTGATAAGTATAATAAATTTCTTATTTAATTCTATATGTATTTTTTTTCTTTTAATTAATTAAATAGTTTTTAATTTAATTTCTGTATTTTTAAATTTCTATTTTATTAAAGTAAGTTAAATCATAAATTTATCCTAACTTTTACTAATTTTACAAATTACTAAGTATATAAAAAGATTTTGTATAAAAGATTTAAATATGTAATTGATATTTTAGCTTTTTATAAATATGATAATATCAAAAATTAGCTTAAAAACTAAGGTAAATAGTTATTAAACTATTACCCAACAATTTTACAATAGTTTATAATAATTATAAGAGTAAAATCTAATTACTTTTTATTTTATAATAATATTCTTTACTATAAAAACAGCTATGTATGCTTTAGCATAAAATTAAAAAAATAACACCTTATTTATATGTATGGTATTATTCAGGTTTATAAACTCGCCTAGTTACTGTTGATATTACTTTCAAAATTAAAAAGTATTTTAGATTTAATAATTAAGTAATATAAAAAATATAAACAAATAAAAATAATATATATATATTATTAAAATAGTATTAAGTTATAAATTTATTAATTATATATAAATTATAGTTATTAATTATTAATAATTTTGTTTTTAAGGAATTGCTAATAACTGTTTTTAGTAGAAATATTTTTATCAACTATTTTAATATAATAGTATTATTTATTTAGTTATTTTTTAAGCAAATTACTTATTATCTAAAATTATTTTTTAATATTTTTATATAAAATTACTAATCTTAAATAAATTTTGCTTTGAAAATTATTAAAAGATTAAGTATAATACCTGTAGTAGATATATATTCAATAAATAAGATTTAAAAATATAAATAATTTATTTTTATAAAAATTTAATTTTTTTAATAGTTAGAATTTCTAATAATAAAGTTGTTTATACTTATTCTAATTATTATATTATTTTTATTTATATTATATTATTGTTTTAAAAGGATCCAAGATATAGTAATCTTGAATAAACTAAATAATTTATTTATATTTATTGGATTTATATAATTAATGTGCTGCTAGTTGGTATAATGATTAAATTTAGTTTTAATTTATAAATAATAGCTTAAAAAATTATTAATCTATTATTTACCCAATAAATTATTATCACTTTATATTTTAAAGATTTTAATAGTAATAACCTAGAGTTAGATATATATAGGAGTGTATCCAAAAACTTTTTAATACAAAATTTATTTTATAAATTTTTTTTTTTATATTTTAAAAAGCTATTACTAACGTTTATAAACTAAATTATATAGTTATTAAATATCTAATCAATTCCAGAAAGTAGAATGTAGTATTATATAAGTGGTAACAATAGTTTTAATAACTAATTATTTTTGAAAATTTTTATTATTATAACTATATCTACTTTGTTATATATGTATTTGCTAGCCATCTCCAATTTATCTTATGAAAAACTAGCTTATTTGGCTAAATACTGTGGTTATATGAAAAAGAATAAGATCACGCGTGTGATCGTGTGAAAGTGAGTTTTCACGAAAATGCGTTGTTCAAAATCAGGGGTGGTCCATATTTATACACATTGACTTATAAATTAATATTAACCAAATATATTATTATATTAAAAACTTTTGTTTATATTTAGTAAGTATTATTCGGGATATTGTACTGAATATATATAGTCTAAGCTATTTTGATATTAATACTTAATTAAATAAAATTAAAATATTATTAGATAGTAAGTTATTAGGATATTTTGTAAAAAAAAAAATTATAATTAGTTTTTTTATTAATAAATATATGTTATTTATTAATAAATATTTATAAACTCTTTTTATATATTTAGTAATTTTAAAAGTTTTAATATATTAATACTAAAATTCATAAAAAATAAAAAAAATAAAAAAACTAAATTTGATAAAAGAATTAAATTTTAGAATTTTAATATAAATTATTATATATATTTAAATTATATTAAAATTATAGGAGGATAATATTTATAATTAGGAGATTAGTTCTTAGATTGTTAGTAGTTAATATAAGATTTTTAATATTTACTAATTTAAATAATATTATAGCTAATCAAAAACATAACAATTTTGGATAATTTGTATATTAATATAATTAGTTAGGTTTAAAAGAAACTAGTATTGTACTACTAAAATCTAATATAAATTCATATCAATATTATACTAAACAAATTGTTTAGAATCGGAATTCTTCAAAATTATATACTAATAAATAATAACAAAAAGCAAAAATTTAATTTATTATTAAAAAAATAAAAAAAACTTTAAATGTTAATAGAGGATTCTATTTTATTTTATTTTATTTTATTTTGATATATATTTTTGAATATACAAATGGTTTGAATAAATTTATTTTTTTTGAATTAAATCAGACGCTAAGAAGTAGACTTTGCAAACGGTTACCCGTTTGTAAAGTGCGACATGAGTTGGTTTTAACCCAGAAACCAGCGGGTTAAATCGGTTTGAGAAAGGTTATGGAAAACCACTAGGTAATTTGATATAAGTCATGGGAAACCACTGGATAATTTGATATAAATCATGAAAAACCACTGGATAGTTTGATATAGATTGTGGGGAACTGCTAGATAGTTTTTCTAAAAATCAAAAACCGTCCAAAAACTAACGGTTCCCCGCTTATCGATAAGAATTATCAGATTATGTAATCAAATCACGTGATCACCAAAATTTTTATTACATCATTTTAATTAAAATTTAATAAAAAAAAATAAAAAAATTAAATTGAATTTTTATTAATTTTTTTTTAATTTAATTTTAATTTTTTTAATGTAATTTTTTCGATTTTTTTATGAAAATAATTTAAAATTAGGTGTGGGAGATCTTGAAACACGCTAAAACAACTAGTACTTTTTTAACGAGTTTTTAAATTAAACTTAATTAAATAAAATTAACCGCTAAACCATTTATAAATGAAAAATACGAATTGATTGATTTTTTTTTGAAAATTCAAAAGTTTTCAAAAAAATTTTGGATTTTGAAAAGTTTTTTTGATTTTGCATTTTTTCGAAAACGTTTTGTCGAAAATATAGCCGAACACACCTCCATATATACAATGTATACCTATATACGACATATACGCATATAGTACGACGTATACGCATATAGTACAACGTATACGCATATACAACGTACACGTATATAATACAACATATACGCATATACGACATACACGTATATAATACAACGTATACGCATATACAACATACACATATATAATACAACGTATACACATATACAACATACACATATATAATACAACGTATACGCATATACGACATATACGTATACATCGTATATATGGAGGTGTATTCGGCGATGTATACCATATGCGTCGTACTATATACGCATATGTCGTACTATATACGCATATGTCGTACTATATACGNGCTATACTAAGATATTAATTAATCTAAAAAACATAACTAAATATTTAAATAAATTGTATTTACATCTAAAAACTATCTTCCAAACATTTTTAGATATGATTCTAAGGTTATAATAGATTATAATAATATCAAATTTAATAAAAATTGTTGTTTTTCAAAAATAATTAAATAATTCATCAATTCATAATAATCTAATACAATTTTTTATAATAATATTATTAAGGCTTTGATAATCTATACAGATTTATAATTTTCTATTTTTTTTAAAAACAAATAAAATAAAATATTTTATTAGAAATTAAAAAAATCAAATGTATTTTTTGTATAAATTTTTTTTAAAATATTTGTGTAATGTTTTAAGCTTTTTTTTAAATATATATATAAATAAATATAAATTTTAATATAATATTTTTTTTAAAAAATATCTTATAAATAAATTTATTGAATTTTAGTAATGTATTTTTATTAGATAATTTTTTAAAAGTCTTAATCCATCTTGGGATTTATTTAAATATTTTAAATATAATATTTTTAATAATTTTTTTAATAATTTTATAAATATCCTTAGCTTTAATTCATATTTATTTAAAAATATTAAATTTATTACAAGATTAATAATAAATTTCTTTATTAAAAAAATATTCTGTTAGTTGTAAGTGTACTTTTTTTTTTAAAAATCTAAATTTAAAACATTTCTAAAGGATTTAATAATTATATTAAGTAAATTTAATAATTTATAATTAAAAATTAATTTTAAAATTATATTTTTATAACCAATCATATTTTAAAATAAGATTATTATTTTTAAAATTAAAAATATTAATTATCCTTTTTTCAAAATAATTATTAATAATAAGGGTAATAATAATTTTATATTTGATTATTTTAAAAAAACTTCCTCCAAATACTATAATATTATAATAAATTAATTAAAATATATAAATAATATATATTTTTTAATATATTTTTTTAATATATAAATAGTTTTTACTCTACTATTTATAAAAACTTTAATAAAATTTCTATTAATTATGCAAAAGATATTAAAATATTATTTAGTAATTTTATTAAATATTTTATTAAATCCTTTTTTAATAAAACTTAAGCTAAATTATTTAAAATATATCAAAATCTAAAACTCTTTTAATTTAAAAATTTATTAATTAAATTTATGATATTATATGTAATTTCTTTATTTATTAATTTTTTATAAGTAATATATCAATACCTAAATAAATTAAATAAAAATTATATAATAAAATAATATAGTTCTTCTTATTATTCTAAAAATATTGCTAAAATTTTAAAAGGTAAATATACTTTAAATAAAGTATTTAAAATCTAATAAAATTTTTTTTTTTTATATTTTCTAGTAATTATCTAATTTCATAATTAGTTTTTAATATAAATTATCTATTCTCATACATAATACTCACATATAGTAAAATATCTAGTATATATTATATAACTAGATTTTTATCCATACATCATACATTTTTTAATATTGCTATATTATTTAGATTAAATAATTATTAGTTTTAATTTTTTTATAAAAATTTCTTCTTTTTCAATAATATTCCAATAATTATTAAAATCTTTAATAAATTCTATTCCATACTTAACAATTATAGTAAAATAAATGGCATATTAATAAAATTAATAAAAGCTATATTAAAATTATTCTATAAAATAAAATTTTTTTATAAAAATATTGTCTATACATAGAGTGCAAATATTTTCTAATTTATTAAAATTATAAATTTTATATAAATAATATTTCTAGTTTCCACATTCCATAAAACATATTTTAAAAATTTATATTCTTAAATTTTCATATTTATAAAATCCATTATTATTTTTTAATTTTAAATATTAATTACATCATCCTTCTAAATATTACTTAATTAATTTATCTTTTTTTATAAAAATTTCTTCATATAAGTTATTATTTAAAATATTTTATTAACTTTCTTTATTATAAATAGTTTAGAATTGTTTTTTAAAATAAATTTTAAATTAATAAAATCTAAATTTTTTAAAAATAAATTAATTTTATATTTTATTCTAATATTAGTATTTTTGTCTTAAATTATTAATTAAATTTTAAATATATTGTAAATAACATTTTAAAAAGAAATTATTCTAAATCCAATAATATTTTTTAATAATAAATAAATTAAATTATTTAAATAATATAATATATTTTTGTTCTATATCTAATACTTTAAAAATGTTTTAATTAAGAAACATGGCTTCTATTTGCCAATTTTTTTTTATTAATTTTTCAAATTAAATAATAATTTATAATTTTTTTTTTGCTATTCCATTTTAAGTTTATTAACTAGTTTGAATATTATTTATAATATTGCAAATCTGCTAAAAGATAATTTCGAGAAAATCCTTTCCAAGATTAATTTAATTAATAGTGATATTAAAAATCCTATTAGTTCCTTATTTTAATTCAAATTCTTAATATTCATCTTTATATTCGGATTCAATATAAATTTTGTGTTATTCATGTGGTTCCTTATAATTTATAATATAAATTTATTTAGATTATTATTTTTTTTAGGGTTGATTTTGTTTATAGTTTCTGGCTATATATCCTTTTTTATTATACTTAAAGTAAATGAATTTGTTAGATTTTAAAAATTTATTATATTATAATTTATATTAATTTTAAATAACTTTTAGTTTTATAAGGCTAATCCATAAATAATCTTAAAAATCCATTCCTAGTTATTTTATTGTTATTGGTTTTGAAATTTATTGTTAAATTGAGGCTATTTTTAATTTAATCAATAATTATTCTAATTTTTTGATTTATAGTAAAGGCAATTGTTTTAATAAGATTATTAATTTCCAAAATTAAATTATCCTAGTATTCTAAATTGTATCATATTGGTTTTGTTATTTTTATAAAAAACATTATTAAATTTAATAATAAAAAATTACATTTCCTTATATATAAGTTTTTTGTTAGTAGTTTTTTGTTGTATAATTTTTTATCTCCATTAAGATTTAAGTTTTTTTTTGATATGGTGGAGTAATTACTTATTATTATAATTTATAAAAAAAATATATTAATCAAATTTTTAAAAATAGCTTCTTACTAATTTTTTTTATTAAAATTTATAAAATTTATAAAAAACTTCTTTTTATTTATTCTTATATCCACAAATTTATCTAAGAAATTTGGTAAAAATAGTATAATTAGTAAGGATTAAAATAATATTAAAAATTTTATAATATTATTAATATAAAATATTTTCATTATATTTTTTATAATAGATGTTGTAAGTATTAAAAATAATTTTTTCAAAAAAAAAAAATTTATAACAAATTTTATATTTATCATTAAAAAAAATTTTAAATCAAAAATAAAAAATATTATTAAGCTATCTAAAAAATTGATTAAATTTCACAAAAAATTCTTTAAATTTAATTAGTTTTAATAGTTTAATATTATTGTAGAAAATACTTTGTTAATTATTTTTATAATAAATAAATTTATTATTACTACTAGAGATTAAGTTATTATTACTAGAATCCTCATCAAAATTTTATAATAATAATTAATATCTTTTGTTCTTATTCTTAAAAACAAACCTGAAGTGTATTTTACTTTTATATAATAATTTTAGTTAACTTAGTCTTAATAATCCAAAATTTTCATTTTTGTCCATGGAAATATATTTTTCAGTTACTATATAGATTCCAATATAAATATAAATAATTATTATAATTTATTTTAATATCTATATTACAATTTTTAAATTTCTTAAATATCTGGAATTATTTATAAATATAATATTTATAAACTCTTTCTTAAATTCTTTTATTAATATGGCTAATTTTTCATTAATTTGGGTACTAATATTAATATATAATTTGTTGTTTTTTCAAAAAATATTATTTTTTTTATTTAATAGATTTATAATTAGTTCTAATTTTAGTAAAAACAATACTTCTCTTAATTACTTTTTAGAATATTTATCAGTTTAGTTAATTTGATGGGTAATAAATTTGCTAAAATATGGGAATATATTATAAAAAAGTGTGCAATTTTTTTTATCTATTATCTTATATTTTGATACAATAAAATTTTTAAAATCAAATTCTGTTATTGATATATATATGCTTCTCTGTCAAGTTTGAGTAAGATCAGTCAAAGTGTTATATTTTGATTAAGTTTATTTGATTAAATACTGATTTCTTATTTTAAGATACTAAATTCTCAGAACTTATAGAGTATATATAATAATAATATCAAAAAATAATATATAAGATATATAATAATAATAAAGATTATAGTAAACTATAAATCTGTATTATATTTAAGTTAACCAATAAAAAATAAGAATTATTTATTAATCCTAACAATAGTTTTATATACATAAAGAGGCTTTATACAATAATAAGTGATTATATATCACAAATCTAGTATTATATATTGCTTAAGTTGCAAATTACATGCTTGCATATTATATATTATAAGTTATATGCTTACACATCACATATCACAAATCACATACTTACATATTATATGTTATAAGTTGTATATTTGTATATTATATATCACAAGTTACATGTTATATAATATATAAGTATTATATAATAAAGCTCTTTGAATAAGACAAGCAATTGTAAGTATAAAAATAAAATAAGCAAAACTGAGAATAATATAGTGTAAAATAAGGTACAGGTATTTATACTGTCAAGACCATAGGTCTGTGACATTAACAAAATAAAGTTTTAATAAGTTGGTATATTTAAAAATAATCTAATAACTAAAATTAGTTTAATTATATTAATTTTTTTTTATAATTATTTTTGGATTTCAAACTCAAGCTAGATAAATTTAAATTATTTAAAATAATTTAATAAAATTATAATTATTTGATAAAATATTTAAACTTAAAATTATAATAATCACACCCTTTTTAATTATTTTTTATTATAAAAAATTAATATTATTTTATAAATAAAAAACTTATTATAATAAATAATTAATGAAATGTAGGTAGTAAATCTTTTAATTTATTTAATTTTTTGATATAAAATAATTTTTAATTAAGATTAAAAAAAAAGTTTTTAATATTATTGATAAAAGTATTTATAGCTAATTAAATAATATAAATAATGTAAAATAAGTAATTTTGTTTGTTATTTTAAATAGGGGAGAGTTTAATTACTATATCTACTAAATTTTTATTTAATTATCAAATTTTATCTTTATCAAAATTATTATCAATATCTAATAACTCATAATTTCTAAAATATTAAATAAGTTTTTTAATTATTGTTCTATTATTACTAGTACTATTAGTGGTGATAGTGTATAACCTATTTATTAAATTATAAATTTCAATAATATTGGAATAATTTTAATGATATAAAAATTAATATGCTTTTTAATTAAATACTTAAACTTAATTAATACTTTTTATAAATCCCAGGTATTATTAACCCAAAAGGTCATAATAATAACAAATACTATTTTATTTAAAAAAGTCCAAACATTTAATAAAAAAAATACTTTTCAATTTACTAGAATCTTCTTTTTAAAAATATTTATAATATTCTCTAGCTAATTTTTAAATATAATTTTCAATTTTTTAATAAACAGCATCTTAATATTTAATAATAATATATCCAGAAGATTATAAAACTATAAATTATTAAAAAATTAAAATAAAATATTATTATTTATTATTAACTTAAAAAGCAGTTATTTATAATTCTATTTTAAAAATTTTAATTATTCATCTTTTTAATAATCCAAATTTTAAATAAAATTAGATTTATTCTATATGTAAAGTAATATTAACCTATTTATAATATAATATAATTTACTATATTAAACTTAGTAAATAAAAAAGTAATTAATTTTTATTTAATTTTTCTTAATATTTGCTTGTAGTAACTAGATTTTAGATATCTTTTCATAAACAATATTTTATTATTGTTATTATAAAAATATACAAGAGATATATTATAGATTAAATACAAAACACACAATTCTTTTGTATATCTACAAATAATTTTTTCAAAATCTTATTAAACAGAAGAAATTTTAAAAGATTTAAAATCTAAAATTTGATATGGCTTATCATCTCTACCTACTGTTTGCTAAATCTTAATCCAATTAATTGATTACTATTAATTTTTAATTTCATTTTTGCTTTAATTATGAAAATAATAAATTTACGATTAACTGTTAACTAGAAATTGGTTAATAAGTTAAAAATTATAGGTTTAATCTGGGAAGATATATTTAATTTTTTTTCTAAAAAAATTAAATAAAATAAAAAAAAATTATTATAAAAAAAAAAAGAATTTTATTATAAAATTAAATTATTCTATTACTGTTGCTAACTTAATTTAAAATAATTTAAATTAGTTTAATTTAATTTAATTTTTTTTACAATATTTATATATTATTTTACAAGTAAAATAAGATGTAGAGTAACTTTTTTTTTTTAATACAATTTTAAAAAATTAAAAATGTGAAAAATAAAATTTGTTTATTTCAACTAAAATCTAAATTATTTTTATTAAAGATATTAAAGTATTGGTATACTATTTCTTAAATATGTAAAAAAATCAAAGTATTAATTTTTTAATTTTAAATTTTTTAATTTAAATATTCTATATTATTATTATTATTATTTATAGATTTTTTAGTTTTATTTATTAAATTTGTATTATTTTTATCTATATTATCTTTTTTATATCTTTTTTTAAAGTTTTTTTATTAAGTTAAATATTGACTTGTTTTTAATTATTTATTTTTTAAAAATTCTTTAGATGTATTTATACCCAAAAGTTGATTGAAATTAATTTTGGAAAAGTTGCTTTTTTTAGTTGGGTCGAATTTTTTTTTTTGAGTTTGCTTAATAGGTAACCAGTTTTTTTGGTCGGATTTTTTAATAAAGGTAGAGTGATCTTCTTTGAAGGGAGGTAATAAATTATCAAAATTATTTTTTTTTTAAATAATATAAGCTTTAGTTATTTTATTTTATAAACTCTTATTTGAATATTTTTTAATCTATTTATCAAGATTTGCTTTTTGGTTGGTAGTACTAGATTTTTAAAATTTTAAATTTTTTTTTAGTTTTTATTTAGTAGTAGATTTTTTTTTTATAAATTTATTTTTAATATTTAATTTTATTTTATCCTACCTATTTTTTGATTCTCTAAATTTTCTTTGATGGGTGGTATTTAGAAAAAATATATCAAATTTCTTTAATAATATTTTAAATATATATACTTTTTATTACAATTTTATTTAATATAATTGGTTTAAATATAAAAAGGTTTAGTTTTACTTAGGAAATTAAATATATAAGGAAAATAAATCTATAAATAAATTAAAAAAAATAAAATCTAATTATAAATTATTTTTTTTTTTATAAATTTAAACAAACTTCTTTTTTTTTTATTTTAATCAAAAATATTATATATATTTACTTAAAATAATTTTTTTATTACCATAAGTAAACTAATATTATTTATTTTATATACTTATTTTTATATTCTCTATATGAAAATACGTTTTTAGTATTATATATTAAAGAATAATAAATTTTAAATAAAATATATATAAGTTTATACTAATAAAAATTTATAACACAAAATTTTATAATATAGGATTTTATATTTAGCAAATAATTAATATTAATCATTTTAAATACAATATTTTATATTTTTTAAATAAAAAAATTAATTATATTAATATATTATTTATAGTATATTACAGTTTTAGAATTTAAAGCTGTTTAATATTTAAATCAATTTAAATCTATAACTTTATTATATAAGTATAATAAAAATTTACTTTTAATATTTTAATTTTTAATTAAATTTAGTTTTAAAAATAATTTACTTAATAATCCACACAAAATTGAAATTTATAAATTTATTTTATAATTATATATTTTAAATATTAAAACTTTTTAAATATTAAGATAGTTTTAAAAATAAAAACTATTATTAAATATAAATTTATTAAGCCTGGAACAATAATCTTAATAAAAAATAAAAAAACTCCCAAAATAGTGCTTTTTAAAAAACCATAATAAAATAAGCCAAAAAGTAAGTTTATTATCAAACCATTATTTTATATATAAAATAATTCTTTTTTTTAACTAAATATAGTAATTGTTTTTTAAGAAATTAAAAAAATATAAAAATTTATCAATCTCCTAATACCTAAGTCTATTTTCACCTACTTATATTATAAAATTATACAAGACTAAGCATATAACGGTGGAAATTTAAAATAAAAATAAAATACTTTAAAAATTATACAAAAAATCACAAAACATTTTATTATCAATTATTTTAAATATAAATAACGTTAGTCACCTAGAAGCCGACCACACCTAGAAGCCGACCACTTTTTTAAGCGAGAAAACCACACCAAAAAAATCTAGAAACCACATTAAAAATCCATCACTAAACCATTAACTGACCATTAACCTACTATTAACTTCTATTATGTCCACAATTACAATTATGTGTTATAAATTATAAAAACCGTCGTAATCTATGTTATAATCACTGTACCTAGCGATATATCTAAAAAAGCCGATCAGTTTACTAGTGTGGTGTTAATAAATCATGTGTTGTGTTTGGTGTTATACACGTATATACTACCTATTTTCAGTAGTGATTTTACAAATAACTATAAATAGTACATAATTGAAATGTGTATTATATAATAAACTTGATTTCTCCAATTGCATGCTGTTGGATTTATAATTTTATGATTTTTTTTGATGGTTTTATTGTTGATGGAAGTTGATAGAAGTTGATGGTTGGTTGACGCGTTTTTGATGTGGTCCCTCCTTTGATTTTTGATGTGGTTTTCTCGCTTAAAAAAGTGGTCGGTTTCTAGGTGTGGTCGGCTTCTAGGTGACTAACGTTACCCCTTTCTCAATAAATATATCCATAATAAATACTAATTTTTTAATATATAGTAATAAATAAATTTATAATTTATATAAATAAATAAACTATCATATACAAAAACAATAAATTATATCATTATATTATATATACTTTAATTTTCTAGGCTAATAATATTTAATTAGACAAATAATATTTGATTTTTTATAATAATATATTTTTTGATTTACTTCTATTTTTATATTTATAATTTATAAAATTTAATACTTAATATTCTCAGAATCTAATACTTTCATTTTATTATATATTAATTTAATAATAAAATTATATATACAGGAAATTATACTATTTAGACACTTAATAATTTATTTTTATTAAAAAAATTTATATATTATTTTATATATAAACTAATATTAATAATTTTTATCAAAACCTAATTTCTTATTAATAAGCAGAGAACCATCAATTTTTAGATAATTTTCAATTTAAATAAAAACCACCCAGCAGTCCCCTATAAACCATATCAAACCACCCAACAATTCCCCACAACCCATATCAAACCACCTAGCAATTCCCTACAACCCATATCAAACCACCCAGCAATTCCCCATGACCCCTCTCAAACCAACCCAACTTGTTAGTTTCTGGGTTAAAACCAACCCATGTCGCACTCTAATTATAGTATATATAAAAATTAATAAAATTAATAAATATATAAGTTTTATATTTATTTAGTAATAATATTTTTTAATCTCCTAATCTTATATTCTTACTAATTTATAGTTCAAATATTTTTTCTAATTATTAAAGTATTAATATACTATCAATTTATTTTAATAGTAAAATTATAAATTCCCAGTTATTTACTATACTACTTATATTTATATACCAATTAAATTAATAGTTATTATTTTTAAAAATAATGAATAAAAAAAATATAATATTGCAGGTATTAATATATTTAATTATTGTTATATTCTCACAATTACCAAGTTACTTACTAAATTAAAATTTTATACTTTACAATACTATTATTTGTGAGTATTATATTAGTTTTATAATAAATCCTTTTTCATTTATATTATATAATTTAGTTTTGTTAATTTAATACTAAATCTTAAGGTTTAAGAATAATTGAAAAAATTGTTTGATAAATTCAGAATCATCAACTTTAGTATATTCATTATCATAAGTGCAGATATATATAATATATAACTTTTTATATTTTTTAAGAAATCTACTTATTTAATTAATACCTAATATTCTATTAGCTAGCTGATTTACCATATAATAAAGTATATTTATTTTTAAAAAAAACTTTTATTAGTATAACTATATTGTCTATTGAATAAATACTTTTTTAGTTATTACTATTATCACCATTTATTTTTAATATATAGTAGATTAATTACTTATTATATTAGTTAGTTAGTACTATAAAATTGACTTTAAAATACTTAATATTTTTATAATTCTATAAATTAACAATTTATTTTTTTTAATAATATATATAATTATTTTAAGAGGATTATTAATACTATTACAACATTTGTAAATTTGGTGATTGATAATATTTATTTACAGTAGTATAGTATTAAAATAAGGATAATCACAATTAATAATTTTTATTAAAAAAATAAGTTAATAGAAGTTTTTGACTTATAGGTCAAGAAATTGTATAATTAGTTTTATAACTAATACAACAACTAATATAATAAGTAGTAAATAATATATATATATTAGTATGATGCTAATAAATTAACTATTAATAATAAATTAGTAGTTAGTAGTTTAATAATTTAATAGTTAGTAGTTTAATAGTTTAGTAGTTGGTGATTTAGTGATTTAGTAGTTGGTAATTTGGTGGTTTGGTGCTAGGTTTTTTGGTGTAGTGCGGTTTTTACTAAAAAGTGTCCCACTTCTAGGTGTATCCCGCTTCCCAGTAAGGTACGTTAGTAAATATTAAAATTAAAAATCTTATAGTAATAAAAAATAAGGCTACAATATTGAAAATATTAATATTTCTTTAAAACATACTTAACAATAAAAAAAAAAATTGAATATTACTACAAATTTTTAAACTAAAATAGTTTAACATAATTAAATTTTCTTTTATTTTTTTATATTTAATTTAAGAATATTAAATTTTAATATTTTTAATTTTTTAGCTTTTGATTTAAGTAATAAAAATAAAAAATGTTATTCTATACTAGAGTGCGACATGGGTTGGTTTTAACCCAGAAACCAGCGGATTGGGTCGGTTTGAGAGGGGTCATAGGGAACCGCTGGGTAGTTTGATATGGGTCGTGGAAAACCACTGGATAGTTTGATATAAGTCGTAAAAAACCGCTGGGTAGTTTGATATGGGTTGTAGAAAACCGCTGGGTAGTTTGATATGGGTTGTAGAAAACCGCTGGATAATTTTTCTAAAAATCAAAAACCATCCAAAAACCGACGGTTCCCCGCTTATCGATAAGAATTATCAGATTATGTAATCAAATCACATAATCACCAAATTTTTTATTATATAATTTTAATTTTTTTAATTTAATTTTTTCGATTTTTTTATGAAAATAATTTAAAATTAGGTGTGGGAGATCCTAAAACACGCTAAAACGACTAGTGGGTTTTTAGCGAGTTTTTAAATTAAACTTAATTAAATAAAATTAACCGCTAAACCGTTTATAGACGAAAAATACGAATTGATTGATTTTTTTTTTGAAAATTCAAAAGTTTTCAAAAAAATTTTGGATTTCGAAAAGTTTTTTTGATCTTGCATTTTTTTGAAAACGCTTTGTCGAAAATATAGCCGAACACACCTCCATATTACGATGTATACGTATGCGTCGTACTATGTACGCATACGTTGTACACGTTGTATATACGTATACGTCGTACTATATACGTATTCGTCGTATACGCGTATACGTCGTACTATATACGCATTCGTCGTATATGCGTATACGTCGTACTATATACGTATACGTCGTACTATATACGTATACGTCGTACTATATACGTATACGTCGTACTATATACATGTACGTCGTATATACGTATACGTCGTATATGCGTATACGTCGTACTATATGCGTATCGTATATATGGAGGTGTGTTCGGCTATATTTTCGACAAAGCGTTTTCAAAAAAATGCAAGATCAAAAAAACTTTTCGAAATCCAAAATTTTTTTGAAAACTTTTGAATTTTCAAAAAAAAAATCAATCAATTCGTATTTTTCGTCTATAAACGGTTTAGCGGTTAATTTTATTTAATTAAGTTTAATTTAAAAACTCGCTAAAAACCCACTAGTCGTTTTAGCGTGTTTCAGGATCTCCCACACCTAATTTTAAATTATTTTCATAAAAAAATCGAAAAAATTAAATAAAAAAAATTAAAATTATATAATAAAAAATTT
>JAJTUB010000168.1:0-24047 GCA_036971345.1 Dactylellina drechsleri | reverse complement strand
AAATATTATTAATAATAACTTTTTCCTTTACTTTTTTTTTTTTATCCACTTTTTTTTTTTTATTTTTTTTTTTATACAAGTTCTTTAATTTTGTTTTTTTAATATGTGTTTTTTTGGTTAATTTTATATTATTAGGATTGGCATTTTTAGCTTCTTTTAAATCTGTTTAAATATATAAAATTTAAGAAAAAATGATAAAATCTCTTATAAGTTTTTGTAATTTTTTTTTTTAATTTATAAATTTTTATAATCTACTTTGTATAAAAAGTTGTTTACAATAAAGATACTTGTTTACTAAAAAAATATTAATTGTATTATATAAATTTGTTTTTAGATATAAAAAAGTTATTTATTTTTTTTAAACTTATTAAATTTATCTTTGCTTTATAATTTCTCTTCTTTTACTTCTTATAATACCGGTTTCTTAACACCTAATATCAAATCTTTAATATTTCCTTCTTTTCCTATCTCTTCATCTTCAGAATTTTCAACTTCATTTGTTTCCTCCTTTTCTGACACCAACTTCTTAACATCTGGTACCAGATTATTAATAATTCCTTCAGGTTCTAAATTATCTGACATAAAAATATCTATATTATTTGGAGGAAATAAAGTTTCTTTTAGGGTCTTTAAACTCTTAATTTTTTTTTGAAATTTTTTAGTTTTTAAAAAATATTATAAATTAGTTTATAGTTTTTTTACATCTTCTTTCAAAATAATACATACTTTGTATCATACTTAAATCTAATATATCAAAATTTAATAATTTATCAATTTCAAATCTAATAAAAAATTTTGAAGTATATTTTTATTTTACATTTTATTTAATTACTAATATTATTTTATAAAATAATTATTTAAAAATAATTTTATAATATTTATAAAAAAATTATTAATATTAAATTAAGTTTAAATATAGTATACAAAAATTTGTTACCGAATTTGTTGGGAAAAATGTTAGAAAAAATACTAACTCTAATAATATTTATTAATAAAATTCAACCATTTATTATAGTTATTATCTTTACTGTATTATAGAGTTGTTAATCGAACTGGTATTGGTAGTGGTGGTAATAATATTAATTAGTTTAATACTAAATAGTTAATAGTCTTTCTATGTTTAAAGAAAGATTTAATAAAAGCTTAGTTTACTTATTGATTAAAAACCATTTTTAGAACTAAATTTATTTAGTAAATTTATATATTATATGATATATTAGCCCTCAAGTTTGACAATAGTTTTTCTATGTTTTTTTTAGTTTATAAAAAATGTGGTATTTACTTGAAATATCTGCAAAATATCTATTTCTTGAGTTTAGACTATTTTGTTTAATAGTAAGATGACTAGGTTTTTTGTTGAAATTTATTAAACTTTCAAAATTTTTTAGATTGTTTGTGAGTAGATTTTTTAAAGTTTTGTTTAGCTGGAGGATGTGTTCAAAATTTAATAATAATATAACTAATTTTTGAAGTTATTAAAATAATATATAAAAACTTACTTAAGGTATTTAAAAAGGATTTTGTAATAGATTCTGTAAAACTACTAAAAGCTTTTCAAAGCTAGATATTTAAAATTCAACAATCAATTCTTTATTTTTAGAAGTAGAATATAGTTTTTTAATAAAAATACATTATTTTTATAAAAAAAAAAGATTGAAAAAAGAATTTATAATAATAATTAAAAAATTTAATTAATATAGGTATGGGTTATTAATGTTATAATAAATTTAATATAATTATAATAATAATTAGTAGGTTAAATTAAATTATTTTAGATTTAAAAACTTAAATATATTATATAAAAATTTACAATTTGTTTTATAATAGTTACCTGCAGACTTTATAAAGCTTCCCAAAAATTTTTTTAAATAAAAATATTTTTATAATATATTGATAAGTATTCTGTTGTTGCAAATTTTTATTAAAGAAATCATATAATATTAGTTTACATTTTAGGAATTTAGTTAGCCTCCCCACATTAAACACCAGATCTATAAAATATAATCAAAATACTTCTGCTAGTATAGGGTTGGTCTAATTTTAAAAAAAAAAAAAAAAATTGTTTTAAATTTAGGTAGTTTATTAACCTACTATTCATACTTTCTAAAATTTGCTTATAAATATATTAAAGCTTTCTAATATTTATTCCAATATAAAAAATTAGATTATAATTTTTAAATATTAATTTTGTAAGAAGAAATATAAATAAGATAAATAATAAATAATTTATAAGTAAACATATTATTTATAATTATTTTATAATGTAATTAAAAAAGTAACAGATATTATAAATTTTATAGATAATTTTAAATAATTTATTAATTTTAGTAATAATAATATAGAAATGTTAGATAGTTTTAATATAAATAAAATTTATATAAAGGTATTTCTAAATATAGGAAATTTAATAATAAGTTTATCTAAATATATATTTATATTAAAAGATCAATTATTATTATTTAATAATAATTATAAATATGAACTTACTAAGTGGTTTATTAAAGTAAAGATTTTTAAAATATTAATAAATAAATATTTTAAGTTAAAAAGATTTATAAAAACTTCTACTAGTTTTTATATATTTGTACATATATTTTAGAATCAAATCAACTTGAATACTATAGAAAAAAAATTTAACCTTAATTTTAAGAAAATTATTCATAATTTTAATATTCTAGGTTACCCACCTATCAAATATTTATATTATAACATTATTAGTTATATTATACATTTATTATAATAACTAGTATATATATTAAGTCTAATATATACTTTTTATAAAAAATATAATTTATATAAAAAACATTTTTATTCTAAAATATATACTGCTAACTGGTAGTAGGAAGAATAAATAATATAAATTTAATATATTATATAAGAAATTTAACTAATAATAACTTTATTTAAAAATAAATATTATAAGATAGAACAATAATTTCTATAATTTATACATTAAATAATTTATATTTAATTAACTTCTTTAATAATAAAAAAATTTAATTAATATATATTATAATCAGTAACTTATTTTCTTATATTTATAATAAACTATTAAACTATGTTTATATACCACTTACTCTATTTTTAATTCTATTAAAAAAAATATATCTAAATTTATAATAAAAAAATTAAATTACTAATAATATTTAAAAAATTATTTAAAAATTTTTTTTTTTTTAGTAGCTACTATAAGTTTTATAAAAGATATAATAAAACTTAAAATCAATATAACTTATATTAATAATTTAATTCAAAAATATTATTTATAATTAGTTAGTTGGATTATAAATTATATTAAATACTATAAACTTCTAAATATTAATAGTCGGTTATGTATAGTATATAAAATCAATTTTCAAAATTTAAAAATATACACTCTAATAAATTTATTTTAAAATTATTATAATTATAAAAAAGTAAAAGCTAAATTATAATAAGATAATATAATTTATTATAAATATCAAAAATTAAAATATTATCTAAAATAAAAAAAGTTTAATAAAATTTTAATAACTTTCTATTAACTTTTTGGTATTTATTTTAATATTTTTTTAAAATTAGATCTTTTTTATAATCTCTATTTTAATATATTTAAATATATTATTAAATAAATATTATTATTTGTTAAAAAATATAAAAGATTAAATGTATTTAATATAATTTAGATTAAATTCTAAATGTTTTTTAAGTTTTATAAATTTAAGTTTACCTTTTTATAAATTATTTAATAGTAAGGTAAAAAGTTAAGATTTATTAATTAAATTTTTTTTTTTATATTAGTAATTATTTTAAATATGTTATTAACCTTTTAGTAATTAATTTTTAATAAAGTTTTTATATATATTCAAATATTTTTAAAATTTTATTTGCTTGCGTAATATAAAAGTTATATAATAATAATTTTAAAATATTTAGAAAATTATTAGCAATAATTTTATATTATAAAAAATATTTTTTTAAAATATCAAAATATTAAACAAAAATAAAAATTTAAACTAGTATATTTATAGCATAAGTCAGATATTAAAAAGCAATTTGCAAACTTAGGAAATCAATATAAAAAAAATTTAATAAATAAATTATAATAAATTGATTCCAAATACATTTCTAATTTTTAGTAATTGGAAATTTTTAATATTATTAAATTTTATTAATTAATTTATTTTGTAGATTTTATATAATTATTTAGATATTTATAAGGCTAGTTGATAGATGTATTAGAATTATTTTATAAATTTTTTAAAGATAAATATCAATTTTTAAATCATATTAATTTCCTAATTTAAATTCTTTGGTATTAAATATGTTATTGTGTTTTTGAATTATAATACTTAAATTCTAAAAGTTTCTCTTTTTTTTAATAATCAGATTTATTGAATTTGTTACCAGTTTTAGAACGTTTGCTTAAAGACTTTACTAATAAATTACTGCCTTTTCAGTCTGTTAATTTATTTTTTCATTTATTTTCTTCAACAGATATCCCAAAGCTTTAAAAGAAAACTCACAATTTTAAAAAATTACAACTACTATCAAGCCCTAATTAATGGACTATTAATTATTTTATTCAAAAATTCAAATTACCAAATCTACAACATCATTTATTTTCTTATATCAAAAAAGATTGGTTATAAACAATTTATAAAAATTACTTAACCAACATCTCAAGTCTAATAGCAGATAAGTTAAAATTTCTCTTATTTAAGTTTAATTATTAATTATATAATTAATTATATATACTAGTTCTAAACTTCACAGATTCTTTAAAAAATATCATATACCCAATACATTATACTAAACCGTTCTAGTAATATAAGGGCTAACTTTAGCACAATTTTGTTTTTATAGATTAAAGCTATAGAGGCTAGTATGAATCTCTCTTTAGACATCTACCATTTTATATCAAATATATTTTCACTGTCTTTAATCTATATTTTTAAAAAAATTATGAATTGCTCTTAGTTACTAAACTTTAACCATTTAAAAATGGCCAAATTCAGAAATTACAAGGCCTAATTTAAGTTTTCAGCAACCTGTCGTTCAACAACCCTTACTTGCCATCTGGAATCTAGCCAAATTGTATTATTATTTATAAAAACAAAATTTTATTTCTTGTTTAATTAGTATAAATCAATAAATAATATTGGTTTGTCAATAGTTATATTGATTTAGGATAATATAACATCTTTTATTAGGTGTCACAAAGCTGTCTATAAATATATGGAAATAGACCAAAACATACAACTAAGCTGTTTTTATAAATAAATTTTTTATTTTTGTTTAAATCTAGTTAACGATCAGACTCAACATATTTTTTTCAAGATTTCTTTTATTTTATTTTTTAATTATTTTTTTTTAAAATTATATATTTATATTTTTAAAGTAATTTTTTTTTTTAAGCTTCTTTAATTAATAAAATATTTCTTCTTTATTTCCATATATTTATGAATAGTTTTTTTATATTTGTTTAAATATACCCCCCCAAAAATCTTCTGATACACTTTTATTAGTACAAATATAAATAAAGTAAATAGAAAACCTAATACTTACTAAAAAAAAAATGTAAAAAAAATAATTAAAAATTTTAATTTCATTAAAGTGTATAAAATTTAAAACCAGTTTTATTATATTTAAAAAAGTAAATAATTTTAAAACTTAAATAAATTTATATTTTTATTACTAACTGATTATAGATTAAAACAATTAATACAATAAATATTACAACACCAGTTAAAAAAGAAGTTATTAAATTTTTTATTTAAAAAAATTCTATATCAGATATAAAATAATAAACTATAGTTTTTTTAAAACCCTTTAAAAATTTTATAGAAAACCTAAAAAATGATAAAAACTTTAAAGATATTGATGATAACTTAAATGAAGATATTAATCTTAATTTAATTAATTAATTTATATTATTAATATCAATTCTATTATTTAGTAAATTTAAAAAATTTATTAATTTTTTTATTAGTAATTCTATTTTTGATTAATTACTAACTAATAATATTTTAATATTATTATTTACTAGATTCTAGGAATTTATTATTAGATCTTAGAAATATATATGTAATCTATTATTACAAATAAATTTAAAAACTAAATTATATAATTAGTTAATATTTTAATTATTAATATTTAATCAAGGTAATATATTTTCTTTATTTTTTATTAAATATAAAAAATTTTCTAAAAAACAATTTTTAAATTTAATATTATTATTCCTACTAAAATTATTTTATACAATATTAATTGTTTTTGATTTCCAAGATAATAAAAGTAATTCCTGCCCATTTTTTGATAGATTTAATATATTTAAAAATAAATTTATTAAAAAATATAAATTAAAAATAATTAACCTTCCTAATATCAAATAGCTAATATATAATAAAATAATAAATAAAATTAATTTATGATAAATTAATAAAAAACTATTTATTAATATTATAAAGATTTAAGAGTATATAAAAAATCTAATAACAAACTTAGAATATCAATTTTTTAAATTTTATTTTTATATTGTGGTATGTCAGATTTAAACCCTTTAATAATATATATATTTATTTTTTTTTAGTTAGATAGTAAATTATAAAATAATTGGTTTTATTTTTTAGTTATGATTAGAAAACTAGTATTAAATATTTATAAGTTGGTAGAAAATATTAAAGTAATATAATAATGTGTAGTTTTTTTTTTTGAAAATAACTGGTTTCTTTATTATAACCAATTTTATTATAATAATGTAAGTTTTTGAATATTTGTTTTTAGATTTTTTAAGGTTGATATAAGATTTTGTAGACTAATAATATTATTTTTATTATTTTTATATTTTTTAATATACTAATTAAATAATATTACAATTTTATTATTAATTAAAAATATTAAATTAAAAAATTAATTTATAATTTAAATAATTATATGTTTATATTTATTAATATTTATATTTTTGTTATTTTAAAATAATAGGAATTTGGTATTTATAATTGTAAAATTAATAATTAAATAAATAAAATTTGTGGTAAGCTTTTATACATTTTTAATAATATTATAAAAAAATATTTTATTAATATATTATAACAGAAGTATATTAATGTATAATTAATAAATTTTTTAATAATATTAAATAGTTTTTTAGTGTTTGATAAGGAATCTTTATAGTTTTTTAATATTTAATATAAAAAACTTTTAATAATTTAAAATTTTTATTTTTAAGTATATTAGTTCCTTTTTTTATAAATACTAATACAAATATTATAAACCAGGAAAAAAATCTAAAGAGTTTTTTTGATTTTTTGTAAAACACATTGTGTCTAGTATAAGCTGTAGTATTATTATATATTTAGTTTTTAGTTTTTGTATTTCTTTATTTTATTATAGCTAGGTAGTTAGATTAATAAATATATATATAAATTTTTTTATTAATACATTTTCTGTAAAATTTTTAATAGATGTATTGTAGCTGGTACCAGATTTTCAGAGTCTTGAATCATCCTAGATTTTCAAATCATTTTATTGTCCCTGACATTTCAATTTTCGAATTGTTGTAGACGAGATATATATTCTAATGTCTGAGATGATTATTATCTCTGTTGTTAGAGATGATATTAGCCTTCTGATGTTTGAGATAGGACTAATAATGTTATTTTCTCGGATTATTTCTTGCTGTTTTGTTTTAGATGTGCAGAGTCTGGTGTCGTCCGGATGCCGGCGGACGTAAAGTTGCCGTCCCAGAAATCCCGTCGTCGGACGACCAGGACGGCAACACATTTTTTTGCTGATGTAATATTATATTATATTTTTCTTACTAGGGTAATCCCGTAATAAAGTCAAACAAAATACTACTCTAGTTTCTTTCTAAGATTTATAGTAATTATAATAGTTTTTGGAATATGCTCTGCAGGGCTTTCATTCTGCAGTATATATAACAGTTATTAACATATCTATTAACATCTTTTTTAATTTTTTTTCATATGTATTTTCTTTGTACAAGTTTTAGGGTTTTTGCTTTTCTAAGATATTTAGTGATTAAGTAGTTATAATATTTTAACAATATTTTAGTTTATATTTTATCATCCTATAGCACTACCTTTCTTAAATTATGGAATAATTATTTATCATATTCCTCAAATTCAAAGATTTCTATTTTAAAATATCTATTTTTATCTTTTCTAAGTATTTGCAGAATACTTTAGATATATTTATTTTTTTTATATACTACTTCTTAATTGAGTTGTATTATTAAGGTGCCTATTTGTTAAATTTTTTTAAATAGAATAAGTATTTTAATTTAATTTCTAATTTTTTTATCCTCCTCTCCTAAAGGAAGGTCTCTCAACCTTCTTGTCAAGATATCAACTTTAATATTAGTTTTTCTAAAAATAAATATTATTTTATAGTTAAATTATAATATATATTTTATCCATCTTACTTATCTTTGTTTTAGTTTTTGTTTTATTATAAAATATTTAAAGTTTTTATAATTTATAAAAATATAAATTTATATAAGTATATTTATTAAATATCATTTTTAGTTTTGTAATACTTAAACAACTGATAATAATTCCTTATTATAGATATTGTAGTTATATTTAACAAATAATATTTTTTTTAATTAATAAGTTATTAAATATTATAATTTATTTTTATATTTTTAAAATAAAATTATAGTACAAATAAAATTTAATATATTTATTTTAATCTTAATTTCTAATTCTAGGTTTTAATATTTTAAGATAAATTCTGATATAAAGGCTTTTTAAAGGATTTTAAATGCCTCTTTTTTTTGTTTCTCTAATAAAATAGTTGATTTTTCCTTGTAAAGTTGTACAATAGTTTTGTTATTTTAACATAGTCTTTAATAAATCTTCAATAAAAATTTATAAATCTAAAAAATAATTGAACTGCTTTGATAGTTTTAAAATCTTTTTTTGATTCTTTTTAGTCAAAAATATCTTATATTTTTCTAAGATTTATTTTGATTTTGTTATTTTTTATGATATATTTTAAGAATTTAGTTTCTTTTATAAAAAATTTGTATTTGGAGAGTTTAATGTAAAGTTTGGCTTTTTAGAGAGTTTTAAGAATTTTTTTAATATATTGTATATATTCTTTTTAAATTTTGTTATAAATATATATATTGTTTAAGTATACTATGTAAAATTTATCTAAAAAAAAATATAAGATATTATTAATATATACTTAAAAAATAGCAGAAGTATTAATAAGTTTAAAATATATTATTTAAAATTTAAAATATTTATATTTTATTTAAAAAATAGTTTTTTTTTTGTCCTTTTTAGTTACTTTAATTTGATTAAATGTACTGTAGATGTCTAGTTGAATATAATATTTAATTTTTTTTAATTAATCTAATGTTTTATTAATCTGTAGTAAAAGGTATTTGTTTTTAATAATAATAATATTAAGTTTCTTTTAATTAATATAAAGATATAATATTCCATTTTTCTTTATAATAAACAAAATAGGGACTTCCTATAGACTATTTAATTTTCAAATAAATCCCTTATTAAGGTTTTCTTCTATTTATGATTTTAATATTTTCAAATGTTTTTTGCTTATAGATTTTAATAATTCTTATATAAGCTAGGTTTTTTCTTCTATTTTAATTTTTATATCTGTAAATTGCCTTAGTAGAAAAATATTTTTTTTTTTTTTTAAAAAAATTTTTTCTAAGTCCTTATATTTTGAGGATAGTTTAATTGTAGGTTTTATTAAGCTTTTATTTTATTTAAATTTAAGCTTATAGATGATATAAGTAAATTTTTATTTTAAGATTCTTTTAAATATTTTGGTGCTAATAATAATAATTTTAGGTAAACATTTTAATTTGATTTTTAATTTATTTTAATTTATTATAATTTTATGTTTTTTATATTATAAGTTTCTAAGGTTAAGGCTTTTTATTATATTAATAATGTTAGTTTAAATTATTTCTTTATATTTTCTGATTTTTATTATAAATTAAGTTATTTCTTTAATAATTTTCTTATTATTATTAAAATATTCTATAATTTTAGGAAATTGTTTTTGTTTAATAGAAAAATTATTTTTAATTGTAAATTACTGACTCATATAAATGCCGGTATTATTATTATTTAAATAAGTAATTATATAAACAAAATATTAAAATTCAAAATATAAAATAATAAGAATTTTAGTATAAAATTTAAAAAAAATTTTTATTTTTTTAAAATTTAAATAAAAGAAAGTATTCTGTGATATAAAAAAAATTTATAATATTCTCTAAGATTTTTAAAATTTGTGAAGTAATAAGTTTATCTTGCTTTATTATATATTATTATTTATAGTTAAGCTTTTTTTTTTCCTACTTCAATCTCTTCATCAAAATATATTTTGCAGTTAGCAGTTTTTATAATTTTCTTTATTTTTTATTAAACTTTATTATACATAACTTTTTATAAATTTTGGTTATATATAAGGCGAGAATTTGTTTTTTGTTAATATTTTCTATTGTCTATAGGCCCTAATTTGGGTCGAGAAACCACAATACATATAAATAAAATCTTTTTAAAATATTGGTTAGTGTAATAGCCTCCTTCCTTACAACCCTTATTTCCACAATACATACAGAAATCCAATAAACAGCATCTATCTTTTTCTTTTTTAATTAACTATCCTTAAATTCATCTTACAAACTAATCCATTAATCCTAGCCTAAAATATTAATTTCTTTAGGTTAATAATAACCCCTAAAGGTTATACCTACTTGGAAAGTTTTATAATTTCTGTTACTGCTATAGTTTCTGAGGTAGATTAATATTAGTAGCATTCCTAACCTTCTTTTTCATATTTAAAATTCACCAGTTATTATCAAGTTTTTGACATAATACTATAAAATCATTAATGTCTTCTGGAAACTCATCTTTAGTAATTAGAAGTTCCTTGATTTCTATGCAGAGGCCATTATGTAGGTATACTATCTAAATAATATTATTATAATTAAGATATCCCATGAGCTTTCGAAATTTTATTAGGTATATCAAAAAAAATTTATTAACTTATTTTAAAACTTATAGTTTTTGTTCTGTTGTTCCAGTAGAATTAGGATTTCTGAAGGTTTTATTTAGTTATTCAGTAAACTTTTTATAGGTGGTTTAGTTGTATAGGTTAATATCCTTGTTGTATTTATTAAACATAAATTCTTGTAAGTTTTTTTTCAGAAAACTAATTGTATATAAAAATTTTTTTTAATAAGTGTTAAATTTAATAAATTCCTTTTTAAATTTATTGTTTAAAGTTCCAAAGAAATTTCTCAACTTATATGGTTTGCTACTATCAAATAATTCGGGGTTTGGAAATTTGATTTTATTATTAGTTGATAAAGGTGTAGGGATGTTTTGTAATTTCATTTATTTGAATACTACCAGGAGTGCCTTAATTTAAAAGATAATAAACCTTAGAATAGTAATCTAAGTTTTTGCTAATTCTTCTGTGGCATCTTTTTATTTTTTAAATATTTTAGCACTAGATGATATTTTGGTATTAAATTAATAGGGTTGTAAAGTAATAAAATATAAAAATTAGCACAATAGATATAAAATATTAAGGTAATACTAGTTTATATCACAAAATTTTAGAATAAATAGATGTATATGTTCAAATTATTACTTAAGTTATTACTTGATTTCTTAATTATATAATAACAGAATTACAAGTATTAAATAGATATATAGTTTATATGGAGAAGGATATAAGCTTATGAATTAGATAATGGAAATAGCTTATGAACTGGATAAAGGAGATAACTTATGAACTAGATAAAGAAGATAATTTATAAACTGGATAAAGGAGATAACTTGTGAACTGGACAATGGGGATAACTTATAAACTGGACATTCTTATTCTTGTTCCGGATTGTGTTATTCTTGTTGTGTTTCTTCGACCTATAGGATCGCGTGAATGTTTCCTACTGTCATACGCAGGGCCCCGCCAGCGTCTATGATTTCTTGTTGTAATTCATCATGTTGTTTGAGCTTTGTTACACTAACAAACATACATATAATAAAATAAATATAACTATAATAATAAAAATTTTTAAAAATGGTTAATTATTAAAAATTACTACTACTATTTATATGATATCACATTCTATTCTCTAAAATTGATTAAGCATTTAATAACTACATAATTTAATTCATAAAAACTAGTAACAGTTTTTTAAAATATAAAAAAAAAGTTTTATAAAATAGATTTTGTATTAAAAAACTTTTAAATACACTTTTATATATACCTAACTCCGAACTATCACTACTAAAATTTTTAAAATATAAGATAATAATAATTTATTAAATAAATAATAAACTAATAATTTTTTAAATTGTTACTTATAAGTTAAAATTAAGCTTAATTATTATACCAATTAATAATAAATTAATTATATAAATTTAATAAATATAAATAAATTATTTAACTTATATAAAACTATATTTTAAATTTTTTCAAAGTAGTAATATAATATAGATAAAAATAGTATAATAGTTAGAATAAGTATAAATAATTTTATTATTAAAAATTCTAATTATTAAAAAAATTAGATCCTTATAAAAATAAATTATTTATATTTTTGGATTTTATTTATTAAATATATGTTTATTATAGGTATTATATTTAATTCTTTAATAATTTTCAAAGCAAAGTTTATTTAAAATTAATAATTTTATATAGAAATATTAAAAAATAATCTTAAATAATAGGTAACTTACTTAGAAAATAACTAGATAAGTAATATTATTATATTAAAATAATTAATAAAAATATTTTTACTAAAAATAATTATTAATAATTTTTTAGAAATAAAATTATTAATAATTAATAATTATAATTTATATATAATTAATAAATTTATAACTTAGTATTATTTTAATAATATATATATATTGTTTTTACTTATTTATATTTTTTATATTATTTAGTTATTAGATTTAAAATATTTTTTAATTTTAAAAATAGTATATTAATAGTAATTAAGCAAGTTTATAAACTTAAATAACATTATATATATAAATAAAATATTATTTTTTTAATTTTATACTAAAATATATATAATTACTTTTATAATAAAAAATATTATTACAAAATAGAAGGTAACTAAACTTTATTTTTATAATCATTATAAATTATTATAAAATTATTAAATAATAATTTAGTAGTTATCTCCTCCAATCCCTAAACCAATCTTTAATATTACCACACCTACAAAAAGCTAGAATATCAGTTATATACTTAAATGTAACGTTGCGTGATGGAGTGCAAGCAACTAGGCCAAAAAGCCGTCCAAACAACTGCGTGCCAGTTGTTTGACTCCATTTCATATATATTCGGGAGAACTCGGGTAAGCCCGAGGCTTACCGATTCGATCCGAAACAAGGTTAATGGTGCGGCGCAATAGCTATTGCTCAGCTACTGCGCTCTATTGCTCACTATTGCGCGCATCATTACATTAAATCTTTTATACAAAATCCCTCTATACACTTAATAATTTATAAAATTAATAAAAATTAAAACAAATTTATAATTTAACTTGCTTTAATAAAATAAAAGTTTAAAAATACAAAAACTAAATTAAAAACTATTTAGCTAGTCAAAATATATATATATATATATATAAAATCAAATAAAAGATTTATTATACTTACAAATATAACTACACAGCAAGAATTAGAACCAAAGCAACCTTTTATTAATATATTAAATAAAGCAAAATTAGTTATAAAAAATAATAAAATAATTATAAAAATAAAAGTATTTTTTTAATAATCTAGTTATATTTAGTTATAAGTAATATATTATCCAGGTTATACAAACAATAATCTTACAAAAAATTAGTAAATTAATATAGTTTTTATACTTATAGCTCTAAGATCACATAAAATATATTTAATAATATATTATTTCTTAAGTTGTTGAAAGGTGGTCCGGAACCAGGGGGGGTCCATATTTGTACACATTGACTTACTACTTAATAAGAATAATAGTAGAAAATAAATAAAAAACCATATTTAAAATTAAATATAATTTTTATAAGTATTTAATAATATTATTTAAATTAATAAACTTTCTAATAATTTTTTAAATATTTATCAATAAAATTCTATATAATTTTTTGAATCTTAATATAGGTGTTTATCTAAACAACATTCTCATATACTCACAAAATATCTCAAACCATATTAAAAAAATAAAAATAATTTATAGAAACTAAGATTTACAAATTTCTTTTTAAAATTAAAAAAATATTTATTTTATGCGATTAAAAAGGGTGTCTGGTGAAAATGAGTAAGGAAAGCTGTGCATCGCAGAATCAAACAGGTGTTTGGTTTGTCAAGCCGTGCAGGCTGTGACACTTATCAAAGTTTTTTTGGGGATTTTCAAAAGGATATTGGCGCCGTTATCGTTCTGCCAAGTTGTTAGTTTTGTATGGGGAAACGGTCGTGTACAGAAACTTTTTGTTGGTAACTATAGAATCGCTTTCAATATATCTGAGATTCGAGGCCAGTATTCCTCTACTAGCCACTCCTTTAGCCTCCTTATGGTATTGAACAACTTCAGCGCTTCCTGCCAGGATGCAGTACCACCAGCTACAACCGGTCCGAGAACAGCCTGATGACATTGGATCTAAACGTTAGTTTTTATTCCAAATATACCTCCACATTTTCATTCTCTTAGCTAGTAGCATAGGATAGCTTCAAGCTTAACTAATAACACCTAATCGAGTTAACTTACAGAGTTCGAATGAATGTCTTGATACACCCAGTGCAAATGCCATATATGACCGATTACAGTTAGAAACGGTAATGGGATATCAATGTGTTGCGTGTCAGAGCGAACAGCACTAAATGTCTTCAGATGATTGATCACAGCGATCGTGCTAAGCGCACACTGATACTGAGCTTCCGCGGCATCGCCACTTGGAGCCTTAACTTCTACCAGCATACAGTTTATGCTGTAGCTAGCTGCTACATCCTTGAAGGGCGAGAGGGACTGAAACGGGTGACGTGCTTCGAAGGAAGTGTAAAGTTCTTTGAATAGGGGACTTTCTCTGTTGAATTGCAGAGCGAAGTCTACTTTTTTTGTCTCCGATCGGTCTGGTAGTTTGGGGAACCATTCGTGTTGTATATGCTTGGACTGGCTGTTAATACTTGCATATTAGTCTGCGAAACTCAACATTTAGCCCGAAAAAACGATTCTATCATACCTCCACGCGACCTCAAAACGTGGAATCGGATCGGAAATCAAGTCATCTCTATCCGTATCGATTTCCTCGATCTCGAATTTTAAAACCTTCTTGACTACGTTATACCATGCACTTTCGTCGTCGCCCTTGTTGTGGATTTTATGGGCGAGTTCCACAGCTTTGGTAACACGCCGACTAAGTTTTACAACCTCCTCACGAGTGGGGCTGTCATCCTCGGCCATCAAGTCTTGGGGCAATAGGACGTCGAATGGTGCTCTTTTCTCCGTTGTTTCCTACAGACGAACAATCATTAGCCCAGACTCCCAGGATTATTGCCGTAAACCCACCGCGGGACGCTGAAACAAGCGGACAAAAGGCGAACCTTGAGTACAGGTGGAATATAGGCGCTGTTAATCCGAGAGGGCGAAAACCGCCTTATCGTAGCAATAGCGCTGTCTGAAAGCTTTATTTTCTCTGGTAACGCCACCATATCCGTGAAATACACCGCATTCGAGACCATCCTACCGAAGTTAACGCGGTCCGCTCTTATGTTTGCTCCCTTATCGCTCCTAGCCTTCTTACTCCCGGTGGATCGGCCGGATGTCTGCGACGCCGACGACAAGGCTGGACCTGGTGAATTGGGAGTATTCTCGTCATAATTCTCAGCACCCCGTTTCTTATTTGCTTTGGGAGTCTCGTCCGGGTCCATGTATTCTGACCGGTCGTTTATGCTCCCCGGAGGCGTGGGGAAGCGGTGAAAGGCTGAGGGATATGGCGTGTCTCTTTTCTGTCGCTTCGAAGGCCGTTCGTCTGTATGATCACCGAATACTAGGTTATCTAACCACGCCTGGATGTTGCGCTTGTCCATGGGCTCGAAACAGTCCTGTGAATTCGATATCGCGATGATAGTTGCTGAGTATGTCGAAAACAAAGGTGTTGGGTGGAGCTAAGGAGAGGTCGTTGTTTTGGCCGCCGCGTTTGGGTGTTGCCCAACCAACAGAAATATAGAGGGCGGCTTTGGTGGTAAAGGTGGTGCAGACTCTGTCAATCAGGCTGACCCTCCCAAAAATATGTACCGCTCTAAATTCACTAACGTATTTCAACACCCTGGGAAGTGAAACAGCTACAATAATGAGTTAGACTTCACCGGCAAAAATACGCGTCGATTCCGGCAATCGTTCATCCCTTGATATCCCAACCAAAACACCTCTAATTCGAGTAATTCCTGCAGCTACCATGTAGAGTTACTATCAGGCTTTCAGTTCACCTGCTTTGTAGACTAATACAGTTAGTATTCATATTTCAATATTCCTGATAAGACACGTCGTTATCATAAATATCGGTAAAAGTGGAGATGTTTGATTCCAAGTTGGGCTATGGTCTCTTGGATTTACTGACTGGGGTTTAGTAAATCTATAGGGAAGGCTATTGCGACGACTATTGAGTATGTTATATCGATGGTGACAGCTGTACAGTTGTGACGGTAAATGATGGAACCCCAGATTGGGAAGGTGGGCCCGCTAACCACATTTAGCAACAAAAAAAAAATAAAAACGTCTATGCACACTAAATATCAAAACTACCATCACTATAAACCATCACTGTAACCATCACTATAACCATCACTGTAACCATCTACCATACCTACTACAACCAGCAACAGACAGCTATTGAGCAAATAACACAATTTGACGAAAACTGGCATCCATACCCAACACCATCACCACTAACAGCACCACCTGCCCCGGCAACACTATTAGCTCCAACTGCACTAGCTCCACTAACTACACCATTAGCTAACCTAAAATACGAGCTATACTTGTATAATTAGGCCAACTAGGCTAATCAACAGTAACAAATATTAATTACACCTATCAAACTTAAACTAATTAAATATAAAATCTTTTTCAAGTGCAGGTATTATATATAGGTATTATACTATCATGCACACTAACTATTATTATAGCTGGTTATTATATTTTTAGTAGCTAAAACTATAATTAGTTAAATTATAAATTAACTACCTATTTTAAAAAAATTTAAAAAACCAGAAAGGCTATATCTGTTAATAGTAGAGTGTGACATGGGTTGGTTTTAACCCAGAAACCAGCGGGTCGGTTTGGTTTGAGAAAGGTTATGGGGAACCGCTGGGTGGTTTTTCTAAAAATCAAAAACCGTTCAAAAACCGACGGTTCCCCGCTTATCGATAAGAATTATCAGATTATGTAATCAAATCACGTGATCACCAAAAATTTTATTATATAATTTTAATTTAAATTTAATAAAAAAAAATTAAAAAAATAAAATTCAATTTTTATTAATTTTTTTTTAATTTAATTTTAATTTTTTAATTTAATTTTTTCGATTTTTTTATGAAAACAATTTAAAATTAGGTGTGGGAGATCTTGAAACACGCTAAAACGACTAGTGGTTTTTTAGCGAGTTTTTAAATTAAATTTAATTCAATAAAATTAAGCGCTAAACCGTTTGTAAACGAAAAATACGAATTGATTGATTTTTTTTTTCTTTTAAGTTTTCAAAAGCTTTTAATTTTGGATTTTGAAAAGTTTTTTTGATTTTGCATTTTTTCGAAAACTTTTGAATTTTCAAAAAAAAAATCAATCAATTCGTATTTTTCGTTTACAAACGGTTTAGCGCTTAATTTTATTGAATTAAATTTAATTTAAAAACTCGCTAAAAAACCACTAGTCGTTTTAGCGTGTTTCAAGATCTCCCACACCTAATTTTAAATTGTTTTCATAAAAAAATCGAAAAAATTAAATTAAAAAATTAAAATTAAATTTGTTGCGGTATACGTACAAGGCGTCAGCCGGGTCGATACGTACCGCTCTATAAATAGAGAATAGGCGGATCTACGATATATTGATATCACAATCAATTAATCATTAACCATATATATACAGACCTATATACATTCCAGCTATAAACATTAAACCTTAAGCTCTTATATGTTATCAGTATTAATTTCTAATTTTTAGAAAATGAATTTACCAATTGTTTATAGTAAATTAACTATTTTCACACTTTTATGGTTGAGAATGTACTTGATTTTTTGAGATAATTTTTAAATTGTAAGCTTACCCTGCTTTTTTAATAATATTTCTCATCTTATACCTCTTCAATTGTAATGTTGATTATTATTTTCCCAACACACTTTATTTTTATTGCTAATAATAGCAATTACTAAGTTTGGTAGGGTAAGGTATAATAAATACTAGATTTGAATATCCAGTATAGGTATCATCTCTTTTGATTTATTAAAAATATACTTATAACCATACTAGTTAGTACCCCTAATGTTACATAATCCATTATTATAAAAGATAATAATTCTTAATTTGCAGCAAAAATTATAAATACCATTAATTTTACTCTAACAAATAAATATAATATTACCAAATTTATAACTAATATCTGTCACAGACCTACGGTCTTGACAGTACAAGTACCTGTACTCTGTTTTACACTATGTCATTCCCAGCTCTGCTTACTGCACTTCCTATATAACACCTATTTCCCATGTATCTGCACTTACTTGTCCTATTTATAAACCCTTGTTCCATAATCTTTGTATATCATGTGATTTGTATGCATACACACACATACACACAAGTAACCAAGCACGCTTGCACGCAAATGTGAACAAATAACTAACTTACACACATATACACACAAACAAATATATATATAATTTTATTTATATAAAATATTATTATATATATAAAACTATCACTAAAATTGATAAATAATTCTTACTCTTCATCAATCAATTCAAATATAATATAAACTTATAATTTATTATAATTTTTATTATTATTATATATTTTATATATTATTCTTTGATATCTCGCAACATACATACTCCCTGATCTGAGAACCCAGGTATCTTAGAGTAAGAGATTAGTATTTGGTTAAATGAATTTGACCAAAATATAACACTTTAACCAATCCTACTCAGATCTAACTAGAGTGCGACATGGGGCGGGTTGGGTTGGTTTCTAGAGGGTCGAAACCACCCACGGTTTGGTTTTTAGCTGGTCGAAACCACCCACGGGTTGGTTTTTAGATGGTAGAAACCACCCAACACGGTTTTAAAAACCATAAATTTTAATAAAAACCGCACCGCCAAGAAACCATTTTACTAAAAATAGTAACAAATTTACTAAAAATAGTAATAAATTACGGGTTTTAATTAAATTTATAACCCAAAAAAACCATTAAAAAAAAAAAAACCACCCAGCGGTTCCCCACGACCCATATCAAACCACCCAGCGGTTCCCCATGACCCCTCTCAAACCGACCCAACCCGCTGGTTTCTGGGTTAAAACCAACCCATGTCGCACTCTAGATCTAACAAAGAAACATATATATGTTAATAATAGAATTTGATTTTGAAAATTTTATTATATCAGAATATGAAATAATAGATGATGAAGGAGACTGTTAGAGTTTGTATCCGGGTCCCATTTGCGTGCCCATTTTTTGTGTTGCCCATACAAAAAATGACGCCATTCGACAAAATTGTTGCATTTTTATATGGGGACAACACACGAACCGGGCACAAACGGGTACCCGTTTGCAAAGTCTGGAGACTGTACACCTTTTCATAATATATTCCCATATCCCAGTCAATTTATTGCTTATTAAATTAACTAAATTAATGAATACTTTAGAAGATAATTAAAAGAAGTATCACTCTTACCTGAATTAGAACTAATTATAAACTTACCAAATAAAAAAAATGATATTTTTTAGAAAAACAATAAATTATATATTAACATTGGTGCCTAAGTTAATAAAAAGTTAGTTACATTAATAAAAGAATTTAAGGATAAATTTATAAACATCACATTTATAGATAATTCCAGATATTTTAGAAATTTAGAAATTATAATATAAATATTAAAATAGATTATAATAATTACCTATACTCATACTAGAATTTATATAATAATAGAAGAATATATTCTTATAAATAAAAATGAAGATTTTGGACTATTAAGACTAAGTTAACTAGAATTATTATATGAGAGTAAGATATGTTTTAAATTTATTTCTAAAAATAAAAACAAAAAATATTAATTATTATCAGAAGATCTTAATAAGGATTTTAATAATAATAATTTAATTTTTAGTAACAATAATAAATTTACCAATTATAAAAATAATTAACGAAACATTTTTTGTAGTAACATCAAATTATTAGAATTAATTAAATTTAGAGGATTTTTTATAAAACTTAATTAATTTTTCAAATAATTTAATGATATTTTTTATTTTTAATTAAAAAACTTTTTTAATAATGAATACAAAGTCTGCTATGTATTTTTCTTTTTTAAAGGAATTATTTTCAATACTTACAATACCTACTATAAGAAATATGATAAAAATACTTTCTATTAATAATATTATAAAATCTTTAATATCATTTTAATCCTTATTAATTATACCACTTTTACCAAATTCTTTAAATAAATTTATAAATATAAGAATAAGTAAGAAAAAGTTTTTTATAAATTTTATAAACTCTAATAAAAAAAATTAGTAAAAGATTATTTTTAAGAATTTAATCAATATATCCCTTTTATAAATTATAATAATAAATAATTATTTTATTATACTAAAAAAGAATTTAAATTTTAATGAAGATAAAAGATTATATAATAAAAAACTATTAATAAAGAACTTATATATAAAAAAATACAATTTTTTATTATTAAATTTAATAATGTTTTTTATAAAAATAACAAAGCCAATATGATACAATTTAGAATATTAAAACAATTTAATTTTGAAAATTAATAACTTTATCAGAATAATTACCTTCACTATAAACCAAAAAACCAAAATAATTATTAATTAAATTAAAGTTAGTTTTAATTTAATAATTTAAATTTTAAAATTAATGGTAATAAAATGGCTAAAGATGGACTTTTAAAACTATTTATGGATTAGTTTTTATGGAATTAGGAGTTATTTAGAATTAATATAAATTATTTTATAATAAATTTTCAAAATTTAATAAATTTGTTTATTTTAAATGTAATAAAGAAGGATATATAGTTAGAAATTACAGATAAAACCAGCCCCAAAAAAAATAGCAATTTAAATAAGTTCACATTACAAATTATGGAAAATTATATAAATAATATAAAAACTATAGCGAATCAGAATATAAAGATGAATATTAAGAATTTGAACTAAAACAAAAATCTAATAAAAATCTTAATATTGCTATTAATTAAATTATTTTTGGAAAAAACTTCTTTAAAATTATTTTTTAATAAATTTGTAATATTATGAGCAATATTTGAATTAGTTAATAAATTTAAAATAAAATAATAAAAGAAATACTATAAACTACTATCTAATTTAAAGAATTAATTAAAAAAAATTAGCAGATAGAAGTTATGTCCTTTAATCAAGATATTTTTAAAATATTAAATATAGAATAAAAATATATTATACCACCTAAATTAGAGTGCGACATGGGTTGGTTTTAACCCAGAAACCAGCGGGTTGGGTCGGTTTGAGAGGGGTCATGGGGAACCGCTGGGTGGTTTGATATGGGTCGTGGGGAACCGCTGGGTGGTTTGATATTGGTCGTGGGGAACCGCTGGATGGTTTGATATGGGTTGTGGGGAACCGCTGGGTGGTTTTTCGAAAAATCAAAAACCGTCCAAAAACCGACGGTTCCCCGCTTATCGATAAGAATTATCAGATTATGTAATCAAATCACATGATCACCAAAAATTTTATTATATAATTTTAATTTTTTTAATTTAATTTTTTCGACTTTTTTATGAAAACAATTTAAAATTAGGTGTGGGAGATCTTGAAACACGCTAAAACGACTAGTGGTTTTTTAGCGAGTTTTTAAATTAAATTTAATTAAATAAAATTAANTACGTATATAGTACGACGTATACGCATATACGACGTATACGTATATGGTACGACGTATACGCATATACGACGTATACGTATACACAACGTATACACAACGTATACACAACGTATACAACGTATGCGTAAATAGTACGACGCATACGTATACATCGTATATGTGGAGGTGTGTTCGGCTGTATTTTCGACAAAACGTTTTCGAAAAAAATACAAAGTCAAAAAACCTTTTCAAAACCCAAAATTTTTTTGAAAACTTTTGAATTTTCAAAAAAAAAATCAATCAATTCGTATTTTTCGTCTATAAACGGTTTAGCGCTTAATTTTATTTAATTAAATTTAATTTAAAAACTCGCTAACAAAGCACTAGTCGTTTTAGCGTGTTTCAAGATCTCCCACACCTAATTTTAAATTATTTTCATAAAAAAATCGAAAAATTTAAATTAAAAAAATTAAAATTAAATTAAAAAAAAATTAATAAAAAATTAATTTTATTTTTTTAATTTTTTTTATTAAATTTTAATTAAATTTATATAATAAAAATTTTGGTGGTCACGTGATTTAATTTAAAACGGTTTCTTGGCGGTGCGGTTTTTCGTTATTGTCACGGTTTTTAAACCCGTGCTTGGTTTTTGTTTTAAAAGAAAAACCAACCCGTGGGTGGTTTCGACCGTCTAAAAACCAACCCGTGGGTGGTTTCAACCGTCTAAAAACCAACCCGTGGGTGGTTTCTACTGTCTAAAAACCGACCCGTGGGTGGTTTTGACCATCTAGAAACCAACCCAACCCGCCCCATGTCGCACTCTAACCTAAATAATCTAATTTACTTATTATTAAAAAATATTACTAGATTTGGAATAATCCCTTTTTAAAATAATATTTATAATATTGTAATGGCTTACAACTCAGTGCTTATAGCTGGAACGTATGTAGGTCTGTATCTGTATGGTTGATGATCTGGAGATGGATATCACAACACATCGTAGTTCCGCCTATTCTCTATTTATAGAGCGGTACGTAGAGACCCGGCTGTACGCCTTGTACGTAAACCGTTACAAATATATTTAAGACTTAACCAATAATTTTAAATAAAAATATTAATATTAAAATAAAATATAAAATTAATTTATCTTCTAAGATTTTAAATTTTATTAATTTAAAATATATTTCAAAAAACAACTTTGAACTATTTATAATAGAAAAAGTTAACAAAATATTTTAAATAATAAATTATATAAAAAAATTTCTATTAAAGAAAATAAATTAATAGAATAATATTTAAAAAAATAATATAATTAATATTCCAAATCAAAAGATAATGATGGATTTTATAAATATAAAAATTTAAAAATATAAATCTTTGAAATATACTTTATAGAATATGGAAATTAGAAATATTATTTATATAGAATTTATAAATTTTATAAATTAGAAAACATTTGTATTTTATATATAGATAAAATTTTTATGAAAGGATTTTATTTTATAAAATAATTTTAATAAAGTTTTTATAAATTTTATTAATATATTACTTATTTTACTATAATTATTAAATATAGTACAAAACTTGCCAAAGATTTTAATAATTATTAGAACACTATTAAAAAAAAAGAAATCTTTACTAAAAAATTAAAATTAATAGTTATTTAATTTAAATAATATAATAATTATAAAAAATATATAATATATAAATAGAATCTTAAATATATAGTATATATTAAATATTTTGCTATATATGAATATTATATACAAGAATAGATAATTTATACTGGAAATTAATTATAGAATTAGATAATTGCTAAGAAATATATAAAAAAAAGATTTTATTAAATCCTAAATACTTTATTTAAAATATATTTACCTTTTAAAACCTTAATAATATTTTCAGAATAATAAAAAAAATTATATTAAC
>JAJTUB010000167.1:8657-24107 GCA_036971345.1 Dactylellina drechsleri | reverse complement strand
AAGTTATCAGGTACTAATAATAATCTTTATAGAGTTACAAAAAGTATGTGTTTATAACATAACCAAATACATTAATTTTAACTATTATTAATAATTCTAGTTAGAAGTATTTCAATACCCCCTCAACTTACCTTAAAAAAAATTTTATTAATTTTTTAAAAACCTTTATTAATACTTTTTTCCAAATCCATAAAATATTTTTCCTTATAAGGTTTATTAGTAAAGTAGTAATAGTAACATACTTAAATATAAATTTTTTATAAAAATTTATAAATCTCATAAACTTCTATAGTATCTTGACATCTTGTAGTGTGGACTACTCTAAAATTGTTTTAACCTTCTCATAAATTATTACTAGGCTTAGTATTGAGATAATAAACCCTAGTAAAAATTCTATTTTATTTTGATGGAATAAACACTTCTCTAATTTTAAAAAAAATTTGCAGATTTTAGTTTTTATAAGACTTCTCTTACTTTTTTAATATAGTTCAAAATATTTTTATAAGTATACAAGAATATCGTCTAAGTAAATACTTATATTAATATTTAAAAGATTATATAAATTTTATTAACCAACACCTAAAAAATTGTTAAAACATTCATTAATTTAAATAGCATTATTAGGTACTCATAAAAACCATATTTAATTTTAAATATAGTCTTTTATTTATTTTCTATTACTATTTTTATTAAATAGTATACTCTATACAGATCCAATTTAATAAATATCATAACATTTTATAATTTCTTGAACATATTATTAATATTAAGTAGTAGATATCAATTCTTAATAATAATATTATTTAAATTTTTATAATCCACACATAATTATAAGCTTCTATTTTTTTTTTTAATAAATAAGATAAGTGTCCTAATAAATAATATAAAAGATTATATAAACCCTTTACATAGCATATTATTAATATATTTATATAATATTTTATCTTTTGGTTTTAATAATTTATAAAATACTTAAAATAATAATTTACAATTTTTTATAAGAAATACTATATAATTTTATAATTTATATTCTAGTAGTTGTTTTGTTATTTTTAAATTAAATAATTACTAATATTTTTTGTATTTTAGAGATATTAAGTCAAATAGCTTTAAAAATTTATTTAAATAAATAAAATTTAAAATTTTGATTTTATTTTTAAGTTATTCTATTTAATTTTATTTATTTATTATTTTAATTATAATAATGGTTATTGTATTTATACATATAAATATTAGTTGTTTTTTAATCTAATTTATTTATAAATTATATTTTTTAAACTAGTTTAAATTTAGTATTATATTAAAAAATTTTATTTTAATAATATTAAAGTTTAATTTTTCTAAATAATTTTTTATTCTTATAAATATCTTATTAATAATTTTTATAATCCTTTGTAATAATATAGGCTAGTTATTAATTAATTTCAAAAAAATAACTTTAAACAGCTTTAATAATAACACATAATATTTTAAAACTACATTTTAAAATATAAAATAAAAAAATACTTTTAAATTAAATATAGCTTTCACTACTATATTATTTTTTACCTAACGTAAGATTATATTAAAGATCATATATATTGGTACCTATTATAAAAATTTATAACCCCTTATTATAATAACCATTATTATATTTAACATATATGACTTTTAAGTAAGGGATAGTTAGATTTTTCCCATTTTTAATTTTTGTTTTATATATCATTTTAATTTTTTTTGTTTTTTTTTTTTTAAATCCTTTTTTAATTTATTATATTCTTTCTTTTAAGAGCCTATCCTTTTATAATAATAGTATTTAATTCTCTTTTTTATAAATTTTAGTGTATCTAATTCCATAGTATCAAAATCCTTCCCAAAAAAATCAACAATGAGTAACAAAATATACTAAGTAATATTTTTTAATTTTTTTAATAATTCATATAATTTTTCTACATCTATAATATACCATCATCAGCAAAAAATCTGAACCTCCCAGAGGTCATTGTATGGGAACACAGGAGGCTGACAGGGATGTGGGGAGGCTATTGTATGATGATGGGAGGCCAATATTAATCTTAGTATACTCTATTAAAATTTCAAAATAATTGGTTGTAGACATCTATTTCTCAGAGTCCAATGCAAACTTTTTATAATATTAAATTAATATAAAATTTTTTTTAACTTTTTATTATTTTTTATTTCTTTTCTTATATTGTGCTTTTTTAAACTATCTTAATCCTTCTATAAACATATTTTGTTTGATATAATAAAACTAAAGGATAAAAACAATAACTAATATCAAGATAATATATTTAATTTAGAATTTATAACCTAAAAAATGGTTTTTATTGGACTGCTAGCGTTAGCTACTATCTTGAGAAAATATTAGTGTATTGAATCAATTACTAATTTTGATTACAAAAATATTATAAAAGAAAAATTAACAAAGTTTTAACTAAAGTTTATTAGTTTTTTAATATCTTCAGCTAATTTTATAAAAGTTTTTTTAATTAAAAAAAGATTTAATAAAAACTTATTATTTAAATATGAAAATATAATTTTTAAAAAATAAAAATTTAGCTTTTTTTTTTGGTAATTTTATAATAAAATCTAGCTAGATGGTTTTTAGATAGAGATGTATATTTAAAATTTAATAAAAAATAGCAAATTAAATTAAATTTTTATTAAAACTATTTATATTTTTTTTTTTTTTTTTTACAATTTAGATATTATAATTATAAATTAATGCTAATTAGATATGCTATTATATCAAAAATTTTTATTTATATTTAGTAAGTGCTATTAAGAATACTGTGCTGGATGTATATAGTTTAAACCATTTTAATATCAACATTTAATTAAATAAAATTAAAATATTATTAAATTGCAAGTCATTAGGATATTTTATGAAGAAAGGAATTATAATTAGTTTTTTTGTTAACAAATATGTATAATCTGCTAATAAACACTTATAAACTCTTTTTATATATTTAGTAATTTTGAAAATTTTAATATATTAATATTGGAATTTGTAAAAAAAAAAAGGAATAAAAGAATTGAATCTGATAAAAAAATTAAATCTCAGAATTTTAACATGGATTGCTACATATATTTAAATTGTATTAAAATTATAGGAAAATAATATCTATAATCAGAAAATTAGTTTTTAAACTATCAATAGTCAATATAAAACTTTTAGTATCCACCAGTTTAGATAATATTACAACTAATCAAAAATATAATAATTTTTAATAATTTATATACTAATATAATCAATTAAGCCTAAAAAAAACTAATATCATATTACTAAAGTCTAATATAAATCTATATCAATATTATGCTAAACAAATTATTTAAAATCGGAATTCTTCAAAATTTTATACTAGTAAATAATAGTAAAAAGCAAAAATTATATTTATTATTAAAAAAATAAAAAAAAACTTTAAATATCTAGTAAAGGATTTTAATTTATTTTTTTTTATTTTATTTTAATATATATTCTTAAATATATATATAATTTTAATAAATAAATTTATTTTAAATGGAATCAGATGCTAAAAGGTGGCTAGAGAATCATAAAAAAATTGTATAAAATGACAAAAAAATCATACTAGATAACAGGAAACGTGTAGCCTCCCGTGGCCTCTAATCACTAGCAGAATAACACCAGGGCACAAAAGGCATCCCAACCATCTGAGCCATCAGATGGCAGGGATGGCAACACATTTTTTGCTGATGATACCATGATTATTAAGGTATTAGATTATTTCAATTTAATAGCCCACATAATAATTAATCTTTTCTAAATTTTAAATTTTAATCTATAAAAGTAAATATAAATAAGGGTATTTTCATACCAAATTAATAACTTAATTATCAGCATACAAAAACATATCATATAATCGGATATTTTCTTATCTTAATAAAATATTAAAAAAATTATTAAAGCTTATTCTTTCTAATTTACCATTTTAAACTAAATTTTAATTACCATCATTAATTAAATCTAATTACTTAATTCTTTAGATCCTTCTTTATTAAAATCCCTCACAACTTTATGATATTTTATAAGAAGAGTTGGTTAGTTAAATACAATTTTCTTAAATAAAAAAAAATATAATTAACTTTAAACTCCTCAATTATAAAAATCCTATTATTAATATCAAAATACAGCTACACATTAATAATTTATTTTTCTATTATATTTTTCTTACTATCAAAAGCCTCCAGCATTTTAAATATCTTAATTAAAATTATCAAAATATAATTAGAAATAATATTAACCTCCTATAATTTTCTTAATTAAACCTATATCCTCAACCCATCAATAAGTTAATAAATCTTGTCAATTAATAATAAATAATTTTATAATCCTGCATAAGCCAGTATAATAGTATAAGAGATAGTATTCATTCTCAAAAATAATTTTTTTAATATCATTTTTATTTCCTTATTCATAAAATTTTGGTTAAGTATACTATTAAATTATATAAAGAGAATTGGTATATTTATATAAAGCAATATTTATGGTCCTAAGTTACTTGTAAATACTTAGAGTAGCACCTACTTTTAACCTATAGTAAAACTTAAATAACTAATAAATTCTAATTTTATAAAATAAGTAAAATATTAATCATCAACAGACATACAAACAAGTAAATAATTAAATAAAATATTAAAGTTTATTTTTAAAAACTCCTTATAATAACTTATAAGTGTAAAAATGACTAAATTATTATAAATAGTAGATAACTAGATTATTTAATACTAATTTTACTAGTATTAGTATAAAATTTTTATATATAGTTCTTTTGTGGTTATTCAGGTTTGTAAAATTTTGGTATATTTTATAATATCTTAGCAAACTTTATATCTACTTGATACTTATCTGCTAGATCAAGGAAATATTGACCATATAATATTCTGCACCACCAATCATGAGGCCACGGTACGTATTGACGTGAACCATGACACTTAATAAGTTTATTTATGAAATACTATTTTAAAAAAACGTTATTTTTAAATTTATGCTTATTTATATATGTACACAAAAAAAACTCGAAGTACTTCGCAAATATTTTAAAAAAAATTTATGCAAAGGATACATTTGATTATTTTAATTTTTAACCAGATATCTTATACTATTTATATTAAAGAAAACTAAAAAGCTACAAATATGTATAGATTATCAAAATCTTAATATTATTATTATTAAAAATCAAACAAAATTGTTACAAATAGATAAATTATTTAATTAATTGTAAAGAATTAAAAAATTTACTAAAATAAATATAATCATCAAATATTATAATCTTAGGGTTACATTTTAAAATATTTGAAAAATAATTTTTAAATATTAATATAAATTGTTTAAATATATAGTTATGTTTATAAAATTAATTAATATTTTAATATTTTTTTAAACTTTTATAAATTATATTTTTAAAAATTATATTAATAAAATATATGTTATCTATTTTAATAATATATTAATCTACAATTATAATTTAGAAAAACATAAGAAATATGTTATCCTTATTTTTAAAGCCTTTGACAAATATAATCTTAAAGTTTAGTTTAAAAAAACAGAATTTAAAATTATTGAATATGAATTTTTAGGAGTTATTGTTATAATTTACAGAATTAAAATGGATTCTAAAAAAATTTAAGCTATCTAAAATTGGTTAATATTTGAAATAATTAAGGATATTTAATTATTTTTTGGTTTATGTAATTATTATTATTGTTTTATTAAAAAATATAGTTATATGTTAGTTACCTTGACTGAACTTATTAAAATTAAAACTAAATTTGATATGACCCTTAGTTAAATTAATGTTTTTAATATATTAAAATAATTATTTCTTTTAGTACTTATATTTTAATTATATAATTTAAAATTATTTATTAAAATTAAAACTGATACTTTAGATGCTATACTAAATATATATTTATATTAATTATATTTTAATAATAAATGGTACCCTATTGCTTATTTATTGTATAAGTTTGATGTTATAGAACTTAGATATTAGATCTATAATAAAAAACTAATGGTAATTATCCAAACTTGTAAAATATAAAGAGTATATTTATAAACTAAAGAACCCTTTATTATATATTTTAATTATAAGAATTTTACCTTCTTTTTTATTATTAAAGAACTTAACAAATAATAAGTCCGCTAGTGGGAATTATTTAGTAAATATAATATGAAGATTGTATATTGTAAAGGTAAAGAAAATTCAAAAGTAGATGTTATTAATAGAAAATTTAATTTAATAAAAAAAATATAGTAACTGGATAAAGGAGTTATTTTTAAAAGAAAATAATTTGAAGAAATTATTATTAATAAATTTCTTAATCTTATTTTTTATATGATTAATAATTAATTTATTTAGGAATTGAAAGAAAGTTATAAATGATACTTCATCAGCAAAAAATCTGAACCTCCCAGAGGTCATTATGTGGAGCATGGGAGGCTGACAAGGATGTAAGGAGGTTATTATATGACAACGGGAGGTTGATATTAATCTTGGTACACCCCATCAAAATTTCAAAGTAATTGGCTGTAGACATCTACCTCTTAGAATTTGATACAACCTTTTTATAATATTAAATTAATATAAGTCTCTTTTCAATTTCCCATTGTTTTTTATTTTTTTTTTATATTATATTTTTTTAGAATATCTCAGTTTTTTTACAGATACACTCCATTTGACACAATAAAACCAAATAATAAACATAAAAATAATAACCAATACCAAAACAATACATCTAATCTCAAGCCACTATATCTAAAATTTATAATATAAGTAGTAACTTCTATCAAACTACCAACATTAATTAACAACTTAAGAAAATACCAGTATATTAAATCAGCTACTGATCTTAATTACAAAAAAATTATAAAAAGAAGGTCAATAAAACCTTAATTAAAATTTATAAACCCTACAACATCTTTAATTAACCTTATAAAAATTCCTCTACTTAAAAAAAAATTTAATAGAAATTTATTATCTAAATATAAAAATTTAATTTTTAAAAAATAAAAATCTAGCTTTTTTTTTTAGTGGTTTCATAGTAAAATCTAATTAAACATTTCTTAGATAGAAGTATACACTCAGAGTCTAATAAAGGATATTAGGTTAAATTTAATTTTTATCAAAACTATTTATAAATTCTTTTTTTTTTTTTTTTTTTATTTAAATATCATAATTATAAATTAACACCAGTTAGATGTACTGTTATATCAAAAATTTTTGTTTACATTTAGTAAACACTATTAAAAATATTATATTGAACATATATAATCTAAACTATCTTAATACTAGTGTTTGATTAAACAAATTAAAATTTTATTAAATACCAAGTTATTAAGATATCTTGCAAAAAAAAAAATTACAATTAATCTTCCTATTAATAAATATTTATAATCTGTTAATAAATATCTGTAAGCTCTTTTTATACATCTAATAATTTCAAAAGTTTTAATTCATTAGTATTAAAATTCGCAAAGAAAAAAAAAAATCAAAGAATTAAATCTTATAAAAGAATTGAATCCTAAGATTTTAGTATAGATTATTATATATATTTAAATTATGTTGAAATCATAAAAAAAAGGTATTTATAATTGGAAGATCAATTTTAAGACTGTAGATGGCCATAATAAGATTTCCAGCGTCCATTACAATATTTTTATAACTAATTAGAATTTAGCAATCTTCAATAAATTATACATTAATATAATTAGTCGAGCCTAGGAAAAATTAGTATCATACTACCAAAATCTTATATAATCTTATATTAATATATTATTAAATGAACTACCTGGAATTCAAGCTCCTCAAAATTTTGTACTGATAAATAATAACAAAAAGAAAAAATTAAATTCACTATTAAAAGAATGAGAGGAGATTAAGAGCGTTTAATAGAGGTCTTTATTTATTTTTTTTTATTTCAATATATAATTTTAGATACATAGATAGTTATAATAATAATAATAATAATAATTTTTTTTTAAAAAATTTGATCAGACGCCGGAAGGTGATTAAAAGACTATAGAGAGGTATAATCAGACACTAAAGGTCCTACATAAGACCAAATATTATAAAAAGTTATTAACCTTCTGTAACCTCTCGTGGCTAGCAGGATAATTCCAGGACACAAAAGATCACTGAGCCATTAAAGCCATCAGATGGCTCGGATGTCAACAAATTTTTTTGCTGATGTTAATAGCTACTTAAATTTTATTTAATAATTTAAATGTATTAGAATACTTTATTATTAAATATAAAATTATCTTTTTTTAAAATTTTTATTATATTCCCACTAAAAATTTTAATAGAAACTTATTAAGTAATATTATGACATACTAATTTACAGGTATTTAGGAGTTGAATGAATTTAGGAATTTTTAATTAAAAATTATTTTTGACTGTAAATATAATAATATATTGAATAATATATCAAGACTTGTGATATGTGTTGTAGAAATAAACCTAACTGGTATTTATTTTATGGGAAATTATAACTTAATAATATATTATTAGTATTTTTTTAAGTTATATCCTATGATTTTATTTAAGGAATGTTAAAATCTTGAGATCTGTTTACTAATATTATCTACGACAAAGTACTAATTATTATTTATAAATTTAGTAAAATAGTAATTTTAGAATTATGGAATTTTAAATGGTTTATAGAAGAATTTAAATAAGTTTATAGTAAACAAATATTTAGCTAATACAGTTTACAAATCAAATATATTTGTGATAAAGATATTTTATTTTCTAGTAGTAAATTCTGGAATTTAATTAGAAATTAGACAAAAATTAAGATTAATATTACTAATAAAAAATATATTTAAATAGATAGAGCAATTAAACAAATTATTTAGATAATTAAAACATGGTTACACAATTTCTTAAATATTTGGGTTAAACTATTTTTCAGTTTTGAATTTATTTAGTATAACATTTTTAAATATTTAATTATGAAGTATACTCTTTATGAAGTACTTAGAGGATGGAATTTGATAGTAATATTTCTATTTTTGATACCTAAGAAAATAGTCCTCTAAATAGATAAACATATTAAGAATATAAAAAATCTTTATAAAAATTTTCAAAAAAACCTCTAATTTATGATAGAACGAATATTATACTATTATAATTAAAAAAAAATAAAAGTATTATTTTTAAAAGAAGAAGATAAAGTATATTTGTTTACTAAATATATCAAACAAAAAAGATGATAAAATAAAAAATTTGATTATCAAAAATATAAATCTTTTATAATTATAAAAAAATTTAGTAATAATATTTTTGAACTTGAAATCTTAAGATCTATATATATTTATTAATTATTTTATATCTTATTTTTAGAATTAGTTTTTGAAGACTTAAAAAAAAATTCAAATAATGAAAAACTAAAACTCGAAGACTATATAAAGTATGAATTTAAAAAAATTCTAAATGAATTTAATAAAGAAAATAAATATTTTATTAGATAGTTATTATCTTATGAACTACAAGATGATTTCTGGATTTCGGAAGATAATATATTTTTAAAAATTATTTAAATTTATTTTAATTAGAAAACTATATTATTATTTATGAAATGAAAATGTAGAAGATTAAGAAAACAAAATTAAATTGCTAATTATATAGGAATTATATTCTTAAATAATTTTTGATGAATTTTTTTTATTTTTTTTTTAATGATGATTATATTTGTATTATTTTGTAATTTAATTTTTTTATTTGTTATATTCTTTTTATCCAACAAATCTTTTTCATAAATAATAACTTTAAGATATTTTAATTCTAACTATCTTAATTCTTTTTATTTTTATATTAATCAAGCAAATAATTCGGCTTACTCCTTTTTTAATTTTTTTATTTCTTTTTTCTTTTTATTTAATTGATGATCTAGCTGATTTACTACAAAATGTTAGCCGAATTTATTTGGAAATTTAAATGGTATCTACAAGAATTAGTTATGTAATTTCTCCACTTATTTCAAGTATAGATAGAGTAATTCTGATAACCTAATATAACTACACAGAGATAATTGTTTTTAGTGTAATATTTATAAGGAAGAAAGGTAAGGATTCAAGATTTTTTAATATGATCAGCTAGAGTATTGTGATGTTGATGGGTAAAATTCTGTTTTTAATAATGTTTTACTGGTATTTATATTTGATTTTAGATATATATTAATTATTTTTATCAAAATATTTTAAAATTTAAGTTTTAAGCTATTACTTTAATTTGATTGCTATTTTTTTATATACTGTTTGTTTATATTATCTTTACCCCACATAACTCATACAGACAGAAGTTCTACATAGAATGACAACCTGTACTAAAAATATATTTATACCAGATACTAACTTTATAAAGTAGTTTTGATTACTTAGAATTTAACTTCTGTATAGAGTTTTATATTTTATAGTAACAAAGTCTTTACAAAAATCATTTTTGTAACAGAATTTGTTTTTTAAAAAAAAGAGATAATATTATAGACCTATAGTCTTGATAGTACAATTACCTATATTTTGTTTTATACTATATCATTCTCAGCTTTGTTTGCTACATTCCCTATATGATATTTTTTATTTATGTACTTATGATTGTTTGTCAGACTCCTGTTATACAGCACCTATGTATCACGTGATTAAGTACACCTGTACGCTGATGTGATTAGGTAATTAACTTGCACGCATACATGTATATGTGTACATACAATCATTGATATTTGTATGAAATATCATTATGTATATAAGACTATTGTTAGGATTGATGAATAGTTCTTACTTTTCATTGGTTAACTTAAATACAATACAGATTTATAGTTTATTATAACCTTTATTGTTGTTATATATTTTATATATCATTCTTTGATATTTTGTAATATACATACTCCCGGATTTGAGAATTCAGATATTTTAGAGTGAGAGATCAGTGTTTGGTTAGACGGACTTGACCAAAGTGTAACACTTGTACTTGGTTTTTTTTCTTAAAGAAAAACCAACCTATAAGTAGTTTTAATTGTCTAAAAATTAACCTCTAAGTGGTTTCTATTATCTAAAAACCAACCCGTAAATAGTTTTGATTATTTAAAAACCGACTTATAGGTGGTTTCGACCATCTAGAAACCAACCCAATCCGCCCCATGTCGCACTCTAGTCGTAAGGAACCGCTAAATAATTTTTTTTTTTTTAATAATTTTTTTGGGTTATAAATTTAATTAAAAACTGTAATTTTAACTATTTTTAGTAATTTATTATTATTTTTAGTAAATTTATTACTATTTTTAGTAAAATAATTTTTTAGCAGTGCAGTTTTTATTAAAATTTATGGTTTTTAAAATTGTATTGGTTTTTTTTTAAAAAAAAAAATAACCTGTAGGTGATTTCTACTATCAAAAATTGACCTGTGAGTGGTTTTGACCATCTAGAAATTAACCCAACCTGCCCCATGTCGCACTCTACTTGTTAGTGCTTTTAATTTTTTTTTTTAAATATAAGTAATTTAATAATAAAGACTGCAACTAATTTAACAATTTTTTTAACTATTTTGATTATATATAAGATATAAGCATAAATGTTTAAGAAAAAAATAAACAATCAGTAAATACAAATATAAAAAAAAATTAAATAAATAAACTAAATAAAATATAGCAAAGTATCCTACTATTTAATAATAATCTTATATCAATAAACAAAATATTTCTTAGTTTTAGCAAAATTAGTAGAAAATAGCCATAAAAGGTAAATTTAAACTTAATTTTAATCATATATTTAAATTATATAATAAGATCTGGGATAGGATTTTGTATAAATATAAATATGCTTATTTGTATTATTATTTATATGATATAATTAAATATGACAAAAATATATAAGGTTCAAATTTCGAAACTATTTTTAAAATATTAATAAATATTTTTATTTTATAAAAAAATCGAACTCTTTATTTTTTATTTTTATTTATTTATTTTAATTAAACTAATTTAGTAAAGTAAAATAAAATTTTAACTAATATTTTTTATTTTTAACATTTCTTATATTTCTAATATTTCCTTTTTTTTAATTTATTGTTTATTAAGTTTAAAGTTATATTATTATTAAAAAAATAAACTAAAAATAGTTAACAATATTATATTAGAGAAAATAAACTTATCTAAAAAAAAAAGGATTAATAATTTTTTTTAAATAAATATTATTATAAAAACATACTAATATATTAAATTTTTTTTTTTTAATATTAAATAAATACTAGAAAAAATATAAAAAAAAAATTGACTAACTAGAACATAATTAAATACAAATTAAAATATTAAAATATAATAAATAAAATCAAACAATTAGCAAACATCAGCAAAAAATCTGGTAGCCTGAGAGGATCTTTGGTGGTGTTGAGAGGTTGCAGGGGTCGTGTAAAAGACAGCCTCAGATGTTCAGAGATTGGTACTTTATCAAAAGTCATTTTTACCAAACATATTTAAATTGATAGTAAAAAGAATTATCGAGAGTATGAAAGAAGATATTCAGAGTTTTTAGAATATCTCTAAAAAAATTTAAAATTTGTTAAATTTATATATATATATATAATTTTAATTATCAATCTTTATATTTCTTCTTTCTTTCAAAAAAATCTCTTCGAATAATACTTTTTATTTTAACCCAGAGGTAGACATTAAAAATCTACTATAAACTTCCTATAACCTCTTCATTATTCGATCAATTAAATAAGATATATATTCTTTAAAAAAAAATATTACTTTTATTGTAAGTTATTTATTAGACCAATCAATCTTATATTAAGTATATAATTAAATCTAAATAAAAATACTTTTATTATAATCTTTTAAAAAACTGCCACAGTCTTCTCTAATATTCTTACTATTAACAAATTTTTTTTAATTTTTCCAAATTTTTAAAGAAAATGTATTGATTAACTATATTCTAATTTTTTTTAATCTTTTTAATCTAGTTTTTTACCAGCTCTTTAACATTTTTAACCTATTTTATTTAATTTTATTACTACTACTATTATTACTATCTTCTTAAAATTTAACTAAACTATTCTACCAACTAAAAAAAAGTTAAAGTTTTAAAAAGTCTAATAAAAAATAACATAAAAATAATATAATTATACTATTACCACACCTCTCTAAATTACTACTTATATATCATCAAGCCACATTTTCAAAACATTAATTAAAATAATTCTTTTATATAGAAAATAATTATTATTTTTTATCAGCTTAATATAATTTTCTTTTAACTATAAGCGAATTAAAACTATTTTATTATTTTCTATTACTATAAAAATATTTAAATCTGCCAAAATTATAACAATCTAATCCACATTTATATTATAAGATTTGACTATATTAGAACCATCTACTTTTAAACTCCCAAAATCTTCATATAAGTAATTTATATTATTTTAAATAAAAGTAAATCCAGTAATATTATTTAAATAAAATATTTAAATTTTAATATAAATTTTAAAAAAAAGTAGAGCTAAAGCTTTTAATAATTTTAAAATAATAATAATAATAAAAAAGATATTAATAATAAATTTACCAAAAATAATTATAAAAATAAATTAGCAAATTGTTAGTATTTAATTATAAACTAATAAATACTTACTACTATTAATAATTTTCTATAATTTCTTTTTATTTATTTTTTTCCTAGTTTTCTTAATCTCTGCTTTTTTCTATTTTGTTTCTAATTAAAAACTCCTAAAGTCTTTTATAAAACTATTATTAAAATATATATATCTATTTAAAATAATATATTCTAAAATAATTTTCATATTTTCTTTATATTTTTTAAATATATTCTAAATAATTCTTTTTAAACCAATAAAAATGGATTTTATTAGATTATTATTAGTTAACTTTGGATTTCTAGTGTTAATTTAATTATTTATAAGGATTATACTTTTAATAATATCAAAATAAATTGATTTCATAATTTTGAAAATAAAATTTTTTTTTTATTTAATATTAAAATCTTTCTAGCTGATTTATTCCTATTAGCCATTAATATAGTGCAAAATATTATATTCATAATCTAAAAAATTTATAAAGTCCACTGCTTTACATCCATCATCTTTTTTCTTGCTTGTATTTAAAAATCTGGCGCCTTTATCTCTACTATCTCTACCATTTCCATTATTTTTTCCATTTTTTCTGCTATTATTTAATGCCAGATTTATAAAGTCTGCTGATTTTGTAATTTGGTATATTAATTTTTTAATTTAAATAGCTACTAAAAAATTAGCAACAACTTAATAATTATTATTTAAAATAAGATTTTTAAATTTAATTTAGTTTATATGTATAAATTAGTGTTTTATAATAAACTTCTAATATTTTATAAAAACTTATTTTTTAAATTTATTTTAGTAGTTATTTTATCTTTTAACTTAAAATAAATATAATTAAAATTATTTAAATTAAATTTAATAATAATTTTCATATCAGTAACTTTATTATATCCTTTGTTTAAGTATAAGCTATTAGTAGATATTAAAAATCTTTTATAAAATTTTGATTCTTATTTTCTGATTCCCAAAAAGATTGTTTTTTAATTATATTATTAATTTTAAAAATTTCTATAATTTTATCATTTCTTATGATTATAGTATTAATATTAATTTTTTTAATTAAAAAATTATTAACTAACTCCTAGCATCTTATAATTCATTATTTTAAAATACTTACCAACTCTATACTTCTTTTTTCTTAGTAGTGCAACTTTACCACCATCATCATTATTATTATTATTATTATTATTACCACTATTTTTATTACTATTTTTAACTCTATTTTTAATTCTATCTTTAGTTCTATTTTTAACTCTATTTTTTATAACTCTCTTTCTCTTTCTCATAATAGATACTATTTCATATTTATTAATTAAAATTTTCTTATAATTTAAAATAAAACTTTAAAAATTTATTACTTATCTAGTTTTTTATTAGTAAATTTTTTACTTATACTTTTATTAGATTTTTTTTTACTATCTTTTTTATTTAATAATTTAAATAATCTTACCACTACCACTAATCCTCCAGCATCTATTATTAGATTATTTAAATTTTTTAAACATTTTAGTCTTAGACTTTTATATTTAAAATTAATAAATATAAAAGTTGACCCAAAGTCAGTAGAATCTTTAAATAAATTAAAATTTTTAATTTTATTAAAGTTTTTAATATTAGAATTAAATTCTAAATAATAACTAAAACATACAAGTAGAGTGCGACATGGGGCGGGTTGGGTTGGTTTCTAGATGGTCGAAACCACCCACGGGTCGGTTTTTAGACAATAGAAACCACCCACGGGTTGGTTTTTAGACGGTCAAAACCGCCCACGGGTCGGTTTCTAGATGGTCGAAACCACCCACGGGTTGGTTTTTCTTTAAAAAAAAAAACCAGGCACGGG
>JAJTUB010000166.1:4720-25092 GCA_036971345.1 Dactylellina drechsleri | reverse complement strand
AACTATTTTTAGTAAATTTGTTACTATTTTTAGTAATTTATTACTATTTTTAGTAAATTTGTTACTATTTTTAGTAAATGGTTTCTTGGCGGGGCGGTTTTTTATAATTTCGACGGTTTTTGGGTCGGTTTTTGGTTTTCTTAAAAAAAAAAAACCAACCCGTGGGTGGTTTCTCAACACCGAAAACCGACCCAACCCGCCCCATGTCGAACTCTAATCAAGTCCTTATAAAAACAAATTATTTACACTTTTAAACCTTATTTATTAAGTATGTATTTATTATAGGTATTATACTTAATTCCCTAGTAATTTTTAAAGTAAAGTTTATTTAAAATTAATAATTTTATATAAAAATATTAAAAAATAATTTTAAATAGTAGGTAATTTATTTAAAAAATGGTTAGATAAATAATACTATTATATTAAAGTAGTTAATAAAAATATTTTTGTTAAAAACAGTTACTAGCAATTTTTTAAAAATAAAATTACTAATAATTAACAACTATAATTTATATATAATTAACAAGTTTATGGTTTAGTATTATTTTAATAATATATACAGTGTTTAAAATATACCAGAGATGGCAAGGAACGAGCCTAAAAAAATTTTTTAAATCGGGGAATCAATTTACCCCTCCCCAACTTAGATTTTTTACTAAGAAAAAAAAAAGCCGATATTTTACTAAATTAAGGAAATACTCTAATATAAATTTTTATTACTTTTTAATTTAATCTCGGCTTTTTTTTTAATTTAAAACAGGTTTTCTTTATTATAATAATATATTTTTATAAATATATATTAATAGTTTAAAAAAAGTTACATAAATAAACTATCACATAATTCTAAATAAATTAAAAAATTAAATATTAAAAATTATATTATTATATTATTCTAAATTAAAAAACTTTAATTTATAACTCTTAATTTAAAAATATACTCAACAAACACTTTTTTTATATATAATAAATTAAAGAAATATATACCTATTAATTATAAAAATATAATATAAATATTGAATATAAATTTTAATTAAAATAATAGGATTCCCAAAAATAATAAAATTACAAATAATTTTATAAATAAAAACTGGAAATCCAGGTGGAAAACTAGTATCAATATTAAAAAATTATAAAAACTTATTCCAAATTATATTTTAATTTTCAGATTACTAGTTATTTATATATTTACTTATATCAGATAAGTAAGCTTACTACATGCTTATTTTCATTATATTATTTAAATTATTCCCAGTATAATTATGAATATAAGCTAATTAAAATATTATTTTTATTTTAAATATCATATATTTTCTTTTTATATTTATTTTTAAAACTTAATAAGTAAAAGTTATACTAATTTTTATTACTATTATTATAACTTTATAATTCCATTTTATTTTTATTATTTAATTGAGTTTAAACTAAAGTATAAGATGTTTGGTTTTATAGGTTTTTTTTTTTCTATTTAAAATTAAATAATTTCGACTTTTAAGCCAAAGTTCTAAGTAAGTATAAAATTTATTTTTTTAAACATATTCTTTTATTTTTCTTAAATTATTATTATTTTTATTTTTATTAGGGTGAATAATTTACTGGTTATCATTTTTTTATTATTATAAATTTTTAATAGTTTTAAAATCTTTTTACTAAAAAATAATATAATTAGTGGAGTTAACTTTTAAGATATTATTATTAATTATTATATTATTTTTTTGAATAAAAATAGCTTTTATAATAATAATAAAATTAAAATATATATTAATGGAATAAAAAAATACTATAAATAAAATCTTATTATTAAAAAATTTAATTATAAATATTTTAGTAATTATTTATAGAATTTTTAAAACTTTTATATTTTATTTTATATTTAAAATTATATTATTATATAGTTTACAAGCTAAAGGCTAAAAGGGTTTTTTTAAATAAAAAGTTTATTATTATATTTTTAATAAAAATTATATTCATAAATTGCTTTATCTATTAAATTTATTAATAAATATAATAAAGGCTAAATTTAAATATTATATATTTAAAGTTTGAATATAAGTATTAATTTTTATTATTATTTTTTTTGCTATTGTAGCAGGGATTTTTACTGGTATTTTTAGTTTTCTTTTTTTAAATATAGGTGGTTTAGTAGTAAAGATTGTGATTGACTTAATAATTTTTTTAACTATTTTGATAATATATAAGATATAAGTATAAATATTTAAAAAAAAAATAAATAATTAGTAAATATAAATATAAAAAAAAGTTAAATGAGTAAATTAGATAAGGTATAATAAGGTATTTTACTACTTAATAATAATTTTATATCAATAAATAGAATATTTCTTGGTTTTAATAAAATTAAAAAATAATTATAAAAAATGAATTTGAAGTTAGTTTTAGTTATATATTTAAATTATATAATAAAAGTTTAAATAAAAATAGGATTTAAAATAGGATCTTACATAAATATGAATATATTGCTTGTTTGTATTATTATTTATATAATATAACTAAATATAATAAAAATATATAAGGTTCAAATTCTGAAATTATTTTTGAAGTATTAGTAAATATTTTTATTTATGAAAAAATTAAATTTTTTATTTTTTGTTTTTTTATATTTATTTTAATTAAATTAATTTAGTAAACTAAAATAAGATCTTAACTAAAATTTTTTTATTTTTAACATTTTTTATATTTTTAATATTTTTTTTTTTTTTGTTTGTTGTTTGCTAAGCTCAAAGTCGTATTATTATTAAAGAAAATAAAGAAAAAGTGGTTAATAATATTATATTAGAGAAAATGAGCTTATTTAAGAGAAAGGGGGTTAATAATCTTTTTTAAATAAATATTATTGTGAAAATATATTAATATATTAAAAAGATTTCCCTGATGTTAAATAAATATTAGAAGAGATATAAAATGAAGTTGATTAATTGGAAAATAATTAAATATAAGCTAAAATATTAAAATATAATAAATAAAAGTTAAATAATTAGCAAATTATTAAAGATAAATAAATAAAAAAATGGAATAGATGAAGAAAAGCAGATTCTAAAAGATGGAATTAAAACAAAATATAAAATAAATTTAAAAACAAAAATAAGTTTGGAAAAAGTGAAGTAAAAAAAAGAGTATAGTACCCCCCTTATTTTAAAATTTAAAAAGAAAAAGTCTAAATCTGAGGTTAAAAAAAAGCTTAATAAGACTTTTAATATTAAAAAAAAATACAATTTATAAAATAAAATTTTTACAAGTAATAGTAGGATATTGGGATTTTTAGCAAAAGTCGAAAAAGCAGAGTTAAAGCAAAAGGAAAGAAAAAAGAAAAGAAAAGCTAAGAATGATAAAGTAGAGAGTAAAAATTCAAGTTTTTTAATAGTAAATTTCGAAGAAGTAAAATCAGCATTATTGGAATTTAGTAAAGAAGATGATAAGTTCGATTTTAAGTTTAATAATTATAATTCGGAAAAAAAAAAAAACTAAGAAAATAAAAATAGAAGTAGAAATTTAAGTCTAAGATCAAAAATAATTTCACCTTTCAATAATAAAAAGGAAGATAGGCTAACAAAACTACTTTTATAATAATAGAAATGTTCTAAATAACTATATTCTTATTTAAAATAAATATATAAACTCATGTTATTTATAAACTTTAAAATAAAGTAAAATGCTTTTAGGCCTTTTGTTTTTTATTTTTTTTATATATTATTTTGTTTTTGTTACTTTTTTTGTATTGTTAGTATATATTTATAAAATATATAAAAAATGAATAATTTTTAGTAGAAATTATATTTTTTTACTAACTAAAGTCTTATATATAAAATTTTAAAAAATATATAAATAATATTTTTTTAATTTATAATAGTAATTTTTTATTATTATATTTAATAAAACTTAAATTAATTTATTTTATATTTATTAAAAATATTTATTTTGTGAAAGGAGAAAAATAACTGTAATATAATAAAAAATATCTAATTATTATATTTTTTAATATAAAAAAATATTAATATTTCTTAAAAGTATACTAACGAAAATTAAAATATAATAGTAAATAAATTTTTTAAGCTAGAATTAATCTTTATTTAAATTAAAATATTTTCTAATAATGTATTTTAAGCTACTTTTAATAGGTTTATCTTTTTTTATAATTTTAAAATTTCTTTTTATAAATAGTATTATATTTATGAATTTGTAGAATGTAAAAAATTTAATAATTAGTATAATATAACTTTATATTTTATATTAACTGCTAAACTAAATAGTAAAGTTTTATATCTGCAATGGGATTTTAAATATTGAATATTAAATATTTAATATTTTTTTTATTAAGTAGCTTATATTTAGACTAATAATTTAAAATTTATTTATAAAATTTGTTAAAATTTTGTCTAATATTCTTTTATATTAAGTACAAGCATAAAGATAATAATTAATCATTTTAATAATTAAAAATATTAAAAATCCTAAAGGTCTAAATAATAAATAATTTTTATTTTAATTTAATAACTAAATTAGTCTGAAATTAATATTAATTTTATTTTAAATTAAAAATATATTAATAATAATAAAATAATACTAGGAAGTAACTTTTATTAATTAAACTATACCTTTTAATTAAGAAATTTTTTTTTTTAAATACATCAGCAAAAAAATGTGTTGCCATTTTTGCCATCTAATGGCTCAGATGGTTAGGATGTTTTTTATATCCTAATACTATCCTACTAGTGACCAGAAACTACAGGAGGCTACATATCTTCTATCATCCAGCATAATTCTCCCATTATCTTGTACAACCTCCCCACAATTTTTTAGCTGCCCCCCAGCGTCTGATTCTATTTAAAACAAATTTATTTATTAAAACTATATATATATTCAAAAATATATATCAGAATAAAATAAAAGAAAATAAAACAAAGTTCTCCACTAAATATTTAAAGTTTCTTTTTATTTTTTTAATAATAAATTTAACTTTTATTTTTTATTATTATTTACTAGCATAAAATTTTAAAGAATTTTGATTTTAAATACTTTGTTTAGTATAATATTAATATAAGTTTATATTAAATTTTGGTAATACAATATTAGTTTCTTCTAAGCCCAACTGATTATATTAACATATAAGTTATTAAAAATTGTTATATTTCTGATTAACTACTATATTATTTAAATTAGTAGATGCTAAAAGTTTTATATTAATTATTAATAATTTAAGAGTTAATTTCCCAATTATAGATATCATCCTCCCATAATTTCAACACAATTTAAATATACATAATGGTTTATACTAAAATTTTAAAATTTAATTTTTTTATTAAATTTAGTTCTTTTATTTTTTTTTTTTTTTGCAAATTCTAGTATTGATGTATCAAAACTTTTAAAATTGTTAGATATGTAAAAAGAGTTTGTAGATATCTATTAATAGACTGCACACATCTATTAATAAAAAAACTAATTATAATTCCTTTCTTTATAAGATATTTTAATGACTTACAATTTAATAATATTTTAATTTTATTTGATTAAATGTTAATATTGAGATAACTCAGACCATATGTGTTTAGTATAATATCTTTAGCAGTACTTACTAAATATAAACAAAAATTTTTGATATAATAATATATTTAACTAGTGTTAACTTATAATCATAATATCTAAATTATAAAAAAAAAAAATTTATGAATAGTTTTGATAAAGATTAAATTTAGTTTATTATTTATTACTAAATTCTGAGTGTATGTTTTCATTTAAAAATTATTTGGTTAGATTTTATTACAGAATTATTAAAGAAAAAAACTAAATTTTTATTTTTTAAAAATTATATTTTTATATTTAGATAATAAATTTTTATTAAATCTCTTTTTAATTAAAAAAACTCTTACAAAACTAATTAAGAATATTAGGAAACTAATAGATTTCAGTTAAAACTTTATTAACCTTCTTTTTATAACATTTTTGTAGTTAAGATTAACAACTGATTTAGTATATTAATATTTTCTTAAAATAATAGTTAACACTAGCAATCTAATAAAAACCGTTTTTTAAATTATAAATTCTAGATACTGTAACTCAAAATTAAATATATTGTTTTTATATTATTTATTCTTTGATTTCATTGTATTAGATGAAGTGTGTTTATAAAAAAATTAAAATAATCTAAAAAAACACAATATAAAAAAAGAAGTAAAAAATAATAAAAAATTAAAAAAAAATTCATATTAATAAAAATTAAAAAAGAGTTCATATTAATTTAATATTATAAAAAGATTGCATTGGACTCTAAAAAACAAATATCCATAGCTAATTACTTTAAAATTTTAATAGAGTATATTAAGATTAGTATCAGCCTCCCATTATCATATAATAATCTTTTTATATCCCTGTCAACCTCCCGTGCTTCATATAATAACCTCTGGGAGGTTCAGATTTTTTGCTGATGTATTTGAAATTGGTTTTTGTATTGAATTTAAATTTTAATATAATTAGTAATTTAGATTTTTAATTTTTTTTAAAATTTTTTAAATTATTATTCAAAATCCTATCGGTATATATAATTAGGAAGGTATTAATAGAAAATTAAGATATTATAAAATTAAATCTTTTAAAGATTTTACTTTTTAATATAAAAGTTTTTTTAATTATTAACTATTAAATATTTTTAAATTATTTTTTTTTTATGGTTATTATAAAATACTTTATTAATATTAATTAAAAATTATAAAATGTTTTATTAAAATTTGAACATATTTAAGGTTTATATATAGAACTTATTCTTTTTCAGATTATATTTAATATGTTAAAATTTTTTGAGCTTAAGGGAAGGCTTTTTGGTTTAACAATAAATAATACTAATAATAATAAAATTTTTAGTTAGAATTTGGTTAAGTGAATTAAAAAGCTTGTTAAAAATAAATAAAATGTAGAATTAATATAAATTTTTTATTTAATATATATTATTCAACTTATTTATAAAAATTTTATAATAAAAATTAAAATCTTATTTAATAAAAAAATTAATACTTAATATCTACTTATAGATAGAGAATTATTTAGTATAATAAATATAAATAAAAGTTTTTTAAAAATATTTTAAAAAATATATTTTTTTTTTAATTTTTTTATTAAAGTGACTATTTATTAATATTAATATATATTTATATAAATTTATTTTTTAGTAAAAATTATTATTAGAAGTATTTAATATTATAAATAATTTAAGATTTTTTAAATTTAAATTAATTAAAAATCTGTTGCTTTTATTAAAGATATTTTTATTTGTTAAAATTCTTTTATTTAAATATTAATTTGTGTTATCTATTTTTATTATATTTTTTTATTATAGGTGGTTAGTAACTTATAATTTATTAATTTTATTTTTATCCTTAAAAAATAGAAATAAATTAAATAATAGCTTTTCTTTAATTATTTTATTAATATATAAATCTTATCTTGCAATCTTGAGATATAATAATAANATTTAATATAAAAGATTTATTTATAATAAGTTATTTAACCATTTTAATAATATGAAAAATATTTTTAAAAAAAAAATTAAATTTTAGAAAATTAGTATTTTTAATACCTTAAAGCTTACTACTCAAAAGTTAAAAAAATATTATAAAAAAATATACTTTTTTGTAGACCTATTTTATAATTTAAGTAATTGTTTAAATCCGGTAATTAAATTTAATAATTATAAAATATAAAATTTTAATTATAAAAAAGAATATTATAATAAATTTTAGCAATTTTACCTCAAATAGTATAATAATATAACTAAATTTGATAGTAATAATAAAAAAGATATCCCAAAATTTAACAAATAATATTTATTTTAAGACCTTTTTGACTCTATATAATATAGAAATATTAATAATAAGTTTATAAAAGTAAAAACATATTATAAACAATTTTTAAATCCATTAAAAAAAAATATTCTTAAATTTTAGCAATTAAATGAAAATAAGTTTCCTAAATTAGCAAAAATAATATAAGATATTTTAGTGATGTTTTTAGTTTTAATTGTATTTAAGAAAATTTTTAACACTACTTGTGATGTTTTAAATTATTATTATAATAAGATAATATTTTTAACTATTACAAAAATTATAATAACAAAATCTTATTTTAAACAATTAGAAAAGGAGAAGACTGAAGAGGAGAACATCAGCAAAAAATCTGAACCCCCCAGAGGTCATTGTGTGGAGCACAGGAGGCTAACAGGGATGTGGAGAAGTTATTATATAACAATAAAAGGCCAATACTAATCTTGGTATATTCTATTAAAATTTTAAAGTAATTAATTGTGGACATCTGTTTCTTGAAATCTAATATAGTTTTTTTATAATATTAAATTAATATAAGCCCTTTTTTAATTTCTTATTATTTTTTATTTTTTTTCTTATATTGTATTTTTTTAGAATATTTTAGTTTTTTTACAAATATATTCTATTTAACATAATGAAACTAAAAAATAATAAATATAAAAATGATAATTAATATTAAAACAATACATCTAATCTTAAGTTATTATATTTAAAATTTATAATACAAATAGTAGCTTCTATCAGACTGCCAGTATTAGCTAATAATTTAAGAAAATATTAATACATTAAATTAACTACTAATTTTAATTACAAAAAAGTTATAAAAGGAAGGTTAATGAAACTTTAATTAAAACCTATAAGCTTTCTAATATTTTCAATTAATTTTACAAAAATTCCTTTATTTAAAAAAAAATCTAATAAAGATTTATTATTTAAATACAAAAATTTAATTTTTAAAAAACAAAAATCTGGTTTTTTTTTTTAGTAGTTTTGCAATAAAATTTAACCAAACATTTCCTAAATAAAAGCATATACTCAAAATCTAGTAAAAAATACTAAATTAAATTTAATATTTATTAAAATTATTTATAAATTCTTTTTTTTTATAGCCTAGATGTTATAACTATAAATTAATATTAATTAAATATACTATTATATCAAAAACTTTTATTCATATTTAATAAACACTATTAGGGATACTATACTAAACACATATAATCTAAATTATCTTAATACTAATGTTTAATTAAATAAAATTAAAATTTTATTAAATACCAAATTATTAAAATATTTTACAAAAAAAAGAATCACAATTAATTTTTTTATTAATAAATATTTATAATCTATTAATAAATACCTACAGGCTTTTTTTATATATTTGATAATTTTAAAAGTTTTAATCTATCAGTATTGGAATTTGTAAAAAAGAAGAAGGATTAAAGAATTAAATTTTATAAAAAAATTAAATTTTAAAATTTTAGTATAAACTATTACATATATTTAGATTATATTAAAATTATAAAAAAAAAATATCTATAATTGGGAGATTAGTTTTAAGATTATAAATAATTATAATAAGATTTCCAATATTTATTACAACATTTTCATAACTAACTAGAATTTAATAATTTTTAATAATTTATATATTAATATAATTAATCAGATTTAGGAGAAACTAATATTATATTATCAAAGTTTTATATAATCTTATATTAATATGCTATTAAACAAACTACCTGGAATTTAAATTTTTTAGAATTTTATATTAGTAAGTAATAATAAAAAAAAAGAATTAAATTCACTACTAAAAAAATAAAAAAAAACTAGGAATATTTAGTAAAAATCTTTATTTATTTTTTTTTATTCCAACATATAACTTTAAATATATAGATAGTTATAATAAATTTTTTTTTTTAAAAATTCAATTGGATACTGAAAAGTGACTATAGGACTATAGGGAAGTATAATCAAACACCAAAGATTATATATAAAATTAAATATTATTGACCTCTCATAACCTCTTGTAGCTGGTGGGATGGCTCTAGAATATAAAAAATTGCTGAGCCATTTGAGCCATCAGATGGCTCGGATGTCAACAAATTTTTTTGCTGATGAAGAAAGAGGAAGAAAAAAAGATACTATGGTTAATAAACAATCAAAATTGGGTTTGAAAACATTTAATTGTTGAATAATTTATAACTAAATATGGTTATTATCCTCCCCTTTGTTAGTAACAGGCTAAAAATAGAAGTTTAGTACTATTAAAAAATTTAAATACATCAACAACTTTAACAAAAATAAAATTAACTAATTTTAAAATATCAAAAAGTTATGAACAAAAAGAAGAGGAAAAGGAAGTTAAAGAAGAAGAAATCAAAAATAGAGAGGAATAGAAGAAAGAACAAGAAATTGTAAGTAAATAAAAAAAAAGTAAAATACTTAAGCTTATATTTAAATCTATAAGCAAAAAAAAATGAAATATTAGTTTTATTAAAACACTAATAAGAAGAAGTCTAAAATAATAGAATAGAGAGTTAAATTATCATATTTAATTATTTGGCTTTATATATAACAATTAATTATCTAAATTAAACTTTATTTATTTATATTATTAAGTGCTACATTGTTTACAACCATATTTTAAAATTGTTAGTATGTATTTATAATTAAATTTTAAATTAATTTTAATCCTTCATATTTCTCCCCAACTTAACTATTTAGTTCTTATTTTAATTTAAAATATCCCTAAGGCACTTTTAATATTGTTTCAAAATTAAAAAATTTAAAAATTTTTTAAAAAAAATTTTTTACCTACTAAAAAAAATCCAAAAAATCTTACCCCAACCTGAGAAATATCCTAATTAGGGTGATAATATTTTAAAAATTTTAAATATTCAAAAATAGTTATTTTCATTTTTTTCCCCCGGTTTTAGTTAGGGAATTCCCTGTCCCGACTTAATTTTTCCCGCCCCGATTTTAAACGCTAAATATATATATATTATTTTTACCTGCTTATATTTCTTATGTTACTTAGTTATTAGATCTGAGATATTTTTCAACCTTAAAAATAATATATTAATAGTAATTAAGTAAATTTATAAATTTAAATAATACTACACATATAAATAAAGTATTATTCTTTTAGTTTTATACTAAAATACACATAACTACTTTTATAATAAAAAATATTATTATAAAATAAAGGGTAATTGGATTTTACTAGTGTTCGAAAAAATAAGCAATATACCCCGCCAAGAAGTACCTCCAACACAAATTTTGGTGAAAGGTACTTCTTGGCGGGGCATATTGCTTATTTTTTCGAACACTAGATTTTACCCCTACAATTATTATAAATTATTGTGAAATTACTAGGTAATAGCCTAGTAGTTATTTATTTTAGTTTTTAGACCAATCTTTAATATTATTATATTTATAAAAAGCTAAGATATTAGTCACATACTTAAATTTTTTATACAAAATTTTTTTATATACCTAGTAATTTATAAAATTAGTAGAAATTAAAATAAATTTATAATTTGGCTTATTTTAGTAAAATAGAAATTTAAAAATATAAAAACTAAATTAAAAGCTATTTAACTAATTAAAATATATATATATATATATATAAAATTAAATAAAAAATTTATTATACTTACAGATATAGCTATACAGCAAAAATTAGAACCCAAACAGCTTCCTATTAATATATTAAGTAAAACAAAATTAGCTATAAAAGATAATAAAATAATTGTAAAAATGGAAGCACCTTTTGATAATCCAGCCATATCCAGCCACAAATAATATATTATCCAAATTACACAAGCAATAATTTTGTAAAAAATTAGTAAATTGATATAATTTTTGTACTTATAGCTCTAGAATCACATGAAATATGTTCAATAATATATTATTTCTTGAGTTGTTGAAAGGTGGTCCGGAACCGGGGGGGTCCATATTTGTACACATTGACTTATATTGCAATAGCGATAGCTCGGTTCAAGGAAGTGAGGCTTGCTCCATCGAATCTTGGCAACTGAAGCAGTGAGTTTGCGCGGAATAGCTAATATCCCCACCTAACTCTGAACTGACTGAGCGTGCCTCAGGGTTCTGAAAGCGAAGCCTCTAGTTCACTCTATCATGTAATATTTGCCAATTTAACCAACAATTTTAGCCAGACCTAACAAAGAGCAACTGAAGCTGACACTAGCATAAGTTGCGTCCGCAGCAGTGGTGGCACTGGTAGCTCGAACCCAGCACTGAGCTCAAGAGGGACAGTAGGATACATGTATACAGCCCCTAGTAGAAACATATGACCCTCACAAAGATCACTCTTCATCAAGCCCGATAGAACTATCAACCTCTATAATTTATTCATCAATTTGGTTTAGTGCTAAGGAATGATACAAGATAAAATATGAAATCCCTGGCCTTAGATCTTGTCAATTCCGATACTGCAATATAGTGAGTGCGAGAAAAAGTATGTATCCCGGTGTTTTTAGAAAAGACACTCTCAAGTATTTTTGTGGTTCGAAAAACCTCGCTACATTTAAAACAGAAGAACTATGCTTGACAAACCCAACACTCCGAGCAAACTACCAACAGAGACAACATTTAACACGCAAGCATTGGGAGTAGCACTTTTTGTGGCAGCAGCACTCGTGGTAGTGCTCCGTTGAGGTGTAGTGGTTACAAATGCCATTCCTTCGGTGGATGAACTTCCTGCTGCTGAGCTTGCACTGGTCATAGTTGTCATTTCCTCGGCAAAAGAGGTACCTGTAGATGAGCTTGCACGAGTTTCAGTGCTCACCTGCTCGACAGAACAGTATGGTCAGCGGCAGAATCCATCCTCAACAGACTGGTGGAACATACCAAAGAGGCAAGGTTGGCGGTAGGAACGGTCTGGTCACCCGGAACGCAGAGACCAACGATGTTAACGATACGACCTGACACTTCCTTAATTCCAATCTGTCCAGATTCGCAGCAAAAGTAGGCACTTCTCGCTGAGTAGAGAGTCCAAGTGGCATTTGCGCAGGTTGGAATGGCGAGGATTGTTTGGCCACAGCTTGAGGCTATAAACGGTTAATGGTCGTATCGTGTATGGCAAGGAGTTAGAGAAAATTTACTTGAAGAAGGGCAGCAAGCGACACCACCAAAATTCCCCAGCGAAGTACAACTTGAGCCCGAAGGACAGCAGGTTCCGCCCAGATCAGCGCATTGTGAAGAGTTCGCAGGGCAAGAACCATCAAAGCCGCCGCCCAGGGCCCATCCTCCAATGAATGTCGCACGCCGAGTAAGACTGTTGGCTGGTTCGACTCTTCTAGCGGAGCTATACTCTCCTGAGACTCCTAGGACAGGGCCAGGGAGTGCTAAAAGGGCGATTTTGGTAATAGAGAACATCAGTTTGATCATTGTCAGGCTTTGGGTGGGAATATTGGTAGAAGATTCAAGGTAGCTTGAAGAACTGGCTCCAGCAATAAATCCATGAACGAACGAAGCGATAGCTATATACGTCGCGCAACTACTAACCTATATCACCAGCCAAACTAATACGAGTCAGGATGACTTCCATATCACGAAATAAGGCTGGTGACGCGAATTGCGGATTGGTTGCTAAGGTTATTACTCATCCCTCATGACAACTCTCCAAAAGCTCAGACTGCGGCTGAGAAGTTTTTGCTTGATGGTGTCCAATAAGCGACCGCCTTTTCGGCCAACAGGCTATTTGGTGACACAGAATCTTTCCATGATTGTGATGGACCAATTACAATTTCTCAATGTGTTGCCGCTAAGTTGGTTTGAGGTTGCACTTTTGGACTGTTGGAGCCAGCCCGAGCAGCATTACTGATGCGATGTGCCTAATAATTGTCAGTACTTTCCTCTATGAGAGTTGTTTATCTGGACAAATAATACCGGTTGAGGACACGTTCGTCCCAGAGGCGACTGTCTCAGATCTTTGTAAAATTAACTATATGCTCTCTATATTCAGTAGTATTGTATTTCTGTCGTTTGTTATTGATATCCAGTTAATTATATTATAATAGAAATTGGAGATTTTACTTTGCCCATAATTAGCCTGATAGTTGTCTTTACTAAAGTGACTCATGTATCAAGTATAATATCGATAGGATTTTCTTTTATTTTACATTTATAAATTGACCAAACTTCACTTTTTAGTTAGTCTAATAATAGTTTTTATTATATAATTATATATTTTGGGAGAATATTACCTTCTATTACCACCCTCTTCGTATCTTAGGCGAAAAAGTTTCTCATTAGGATATTTATATTGTTGAGTTAAGAATATTTATGAAAATTGAGAAGTCAGTTTATATAGTATATTTTAAAGTTGTTATATTATCAACATTATTACTCTTAAAAATAACGGTGATATTGCGATGTAAACCAGGATGGGATACGCACTCTCTGGCCTTCTCGATCACGCCGTTCCTGGTTATAAACGAACCATGGTAAAAATATCTATAAAAAAGGTCGAGTATTTGGATAATGGAAGCAACTTGAATTTGTTATTTAAATAATATGTTTTTGGGAGTTCAAAGCTCAGGAAATAAGTTTCATAAATAAATAAAATAAATTTTACTAAATGTTTAGTTTAGATTATACTTTCCTTATTTCTTTTATTAAGTTATCCCACTAACTACTAATAGATTTAGATAAAGCTGTATTATCAAACAACTCTATTACTAGGGATTTTTATGTGATTTAAAATTGATACTCTGATGTAATAGTATGAATAGATTATTGAATTGATTCTGCATCTAAGAATAAACTTGATAAAAAATTAGCAAATAAGTACCAGTAAGGATACTACTAATAAACAATATTTTAAAAATTACAGTTAAATAATATCCACACTTCGTAAATACAGAGCGGCCGCTTAACTGAGATACGTGTACTCTAGGGCGACCTCTAGGAGATGAGGAGGAGCCGGATATCGAAAACTAAAATTAGCGTTTTAGGTTTTGATAAAAGGCTATCTAATTATTACTCATTTTATTTATACTGGTTTATTTATTTTATTTTTTTCAGCTATTAGTATATTTGTTACCATTCAGGTTTATCTCTTACGTTAAGCTTCAACGCGGAAATACGTGCTGGTAGATAGATACGTTCGCGAATTATATCGCATTAATTAAGTATCTACATCAGGTGATATAAAAAGGTTCACGCGAAGTCAAAAGATGGAGCGAGAATATCTCCAATCGACCCTCTATTGAAGGCAACGTCATCCCACAGCTTGGTCGTCAAATCTGTCTCGCGGTTTAAGAAGGTCGGTAGAAGCAAGAGCTTTTGCTGATGTTGATTGTTTGTGGGAGCGCCGCAAGATTCATTCGTACATTTTTCGAAATTTTTCAAGCTCTTGTACTCGAGGACCGGGTAGGTTTTTGCCGATTTTCGATCAGGGTTAGTTTGACAGATTTATTTTGTTTCTCGGGAGTGTTCCACAGAATACCATTTCCGGTCCCCTTTTTCGTTGAATACGGCTGCTCTCGCCCCCATCAATTTGTGCTGGCTGCCGGCTTTTTTCATGAGTCCGTTGCATCGTTTTCGAAATTGAGTGACCCTACGTCTTGCCAACACATGCCCTCTAGGCGGGTGTGTGGTATTCTTTGGTACAGGGCAAGCTCGTGCGGGATACTTCCGCACTAGCTATACCTGTAACACATATACTCCGATATCTCTATTATACGACTACTCCTCTATACGAGTAATCGCTTCGATATTCTCTTTAGCGAGGTCGTACTCTTTACGTAGCTTAGCCTTAAAGTAATCTTAATCCTTATATCTTTTATAATTCGGCCCGTATATCTTCGCCTCGTAGGTTTACATCTATAATTAAGCCTTTTTACCGGACAAAAACCTAAGAGCTTATACTAGTAGTATTTTGGTCTTTTTACTTATAAACCGGTTACTCTTTAGCCTAATATACCTTTTATAGTCGTTTAAGTATAGTCTATAATCCTTTTCCTTCTTTATATTAAAAGACGGAGGGTCTAGATACGGTAGTTCCTTCGTACGCAGCCTCCTTCCTATTATAGGAAGTACTATAATACGTTTAACTAATAATATTAAACGGTACTTCGACCGTTTTAACGGACGACTATGATCTAATTCTTCTAGATTATCGTTTTCTAAACTAAGAGACCTAGGACGCTTTCTTACGTCTTAGCCTCTTTACTTTAACCTAGGGGCTTCTTCGAACTCATCATCGTCTTTAAGCTCCTTAACGATACTTTCTATACGCGCAGTTCTTTTCTTGCCTTTATCTAAGGCTTCTAAGCGCTATTATATGTTACTAAGTTACAACGTAATCTTGTCACGGAGTAGCTCTCTCTCTTAGAACCGTGCCGTGTGTTATTTTGGAACTTCGGATGACTTAATGTAAGTTAGGTCAGCTTTTGCTGATTGAATTAAGTAACTAACTTAGAACAAACTAGGGGTTACTTTTATGAAGCAGGGCAATCTTGATTCTGATCAGGAATCCTCTGATGTCTTTTAAGCCAAATAGACGTCTAGTTTTTTTATAAACATGAAACTTCACACAATTACTATTTAGCAATATCAGTCCAACTCCAACATTGGAGACCAGTCCTTCATTTATTCATTCCACAGAAATGGGCTACGTTCTGGATTACTTTACACTAAAAATTACTATCTAAAATATATAAATTAATAGTTTGATGAGTATTAACTAAAATATTTCTTAATTATTTTGTAATATTAACTTCATTTAGTAATATTTTGAACTTACCTAACTCTATGGCACTATTTTGCTAGGTTTTTAGCCATTATCTTACCGATATTGTATTCTCAAGTTCTAAAATGTATTATCAAGTCTATTAGCCTCCTCTATATAACATCAGATACACTATCAGGTTCCACCGACCACTAGCACAGCCATGGCGATCAATCGCCACCCTACCGAGTTACCGAGTATATTGGCCACCCGACCGATTTCACCGGTTTCTTGGCAACCCAACCAATTTCTCTGGTTTTTACGACGACTGACATAGGTAATCCTGCTCGTTGACACGCTCTGTCAGGACTGTTCGGCGAATCCGTAACAGTCTGTCAGGAGGGCTGTTCGGCGAATCCGTAACAAATCTATTCTAGCCTCTAGACTAATAATTAATATTGTATACCGGATTCGGTATCTTCTCTTAATAGCTGGTCATCGGCTGTACCTTTAAGTTGCGAAGAGATATAACGTTCCTTAAACGCTAGTTGGTCTCTAGGTAATGCTAACTAACTTCTAGTAGTCCGTATGGACTATGGCTTCTTAGGCTACACGATCGCCCCTATCCCGCGGGGTAATCGCTTTACCGTCTGCCTAGTTGACTCAGAAGACATGTCAAAAAATAGAAAGGGGTATATATCGGGAAGTATAGATTGCAGCTAATAGCTAGTCTCAATTGCCGACCGTAGTAACTGACTCCAGGTAACCGAATCTTAACAAATTATAATGTCAAAGGGGTAGCCAACGATGCAGCTCCAAGCTGCCTCGCTGCCTAGGCCTTAACGTAGTACCTTGCGATGTGCGGGAACCAAGGCTAGGTGGAGTCTTCAGATAGTTCACAAAGAGATATACGTATGAGAGATAGAGTACGACGATTGAATGATAAAATAATTTGTCAGGCGCTAGCTCCGTAGATAAGATTATTCGATGCCTGCTTGCCTCCTTCATGACAGAGGGCAGCTGCTGCCCTTTTACCTTTAGTCTTCACATGAGGCTGGATATTGCACTATTGGCATGTTCTGCTGGAAAGCTTCTAGCGTATGCCTCTGGCATACCTCGCTCTAGCGATGTATGGCACTAGCGTGTATAAGCCTATGGCGGGACACACCCCATTTCCTACAACAACACAAGTTACAAGCCTCAGGTCCAGTCAGTGACCTGGGACTCGTAACACGTACAGCCCGAGAATGTCTATATTAAAAGCGCCAGGTAAGGTCCGCGTTTTTTGAGGTGTGCTCGAAATATATATCTTTTGCTTGCGTTCAGTGGGAATAAAACAAGCTTTGCTCTAGGTTCTCATTGAATAAAGTTGAGAAAGAGTCTGCTTCTTTCACTTTTTCCTTCATTCCTTCTCCTTCCTACCCAAAATATCAGCCTGTCAGTCGCGAGCGAAAAATAAAAAATCAAGTGCGATGACAGATAAAATTTACCTCCCGGGTCCAGAACCTAATATGGTATATCCGACAAGTGCTAAGCGGGAAAGGGGGACGTACGTATCTCGTCAAATCGCATTCATTCTTGGTGGTGCTCTCTGCATCGCATCTATTGCTGCCATAGCATTGGGGGTGGTCCTGGGAGTGAAAATCAAAGCACCACAGAGGTATGTTATTCTCCGGCGAATTGCCCTATTTTTCCGTGAGGCGGTGCAAGGAAAGAAACAAGCTGACTTTTCCCTGCACAGTAATACTGGTATTTCTAGTTCTAGTTCTGAGGTGTCCTTTCCTGAATGTATGTGGGCCGATCAGACTAACTGGACCGTCCCCGGTACCTCGTCAACATTCACACGTCATTGTGCCACCAATTATCATATTAATGATGGGGCCATCGATCTAAAATATACGGAGGAGACCAACATGCGAGACTGCCTAGCCAATTGCCCTAGGTATAATAGTGGTCTTGCAAAGGACGAATTGGAGTGTATTGGTGTTACTTTTGTACACTCTGGGGGGCAAGCTGGTCAGTGTTGGCTCAAGGGAGGATGGGGGGGGAGGACGTCTAATGGCGAATGCGAAACTGGAATTATGCTGGGGAAAGAACCAGGCAAGTTCTGAGGGACAGATCTTGCAACGTAGTTACAAATAACCGAGTAGAATACTTCATTCAATAAAATCTGAAAATTTCAAAACTCCCAATTGTTTTCTTTCCATATAAATTATACTTAAAATACGATTTGAAAGTGCCAATACCCATTAGCAATAAACGTGCCCCGTATTATAGCCATATCGATTGCTTTCAGGTTAGGGAAGTGACGGTCTTCCAAATCCGGGTTTCTGAAGGATGTATTGCATGGGGAATACTCGACGAGAATACCAGCAGAAAGCTTGGCACTCCTGTAACACAAGAGTCTCCACTTCGAAGATTTTCCGCTCCCCTGCATCGCTGGGGTCGAGCGAGCAAATGCCAAGATATGGCTGGGATCAATCCTTCTCAACTCAGGATCCTCGAGCTAGCAGCCAAGATCCTATATTGCTCTTTTTGATGCACCCAGCCGACCCATCTCGCTCCGGCAGCGAATCAAAGCCGCAGGTTATACCTCAGGATTCGCTTTTGTAAATTCAGAGAGGCCGTGACAAATCATAACGGCACTTGCCATGGTCATGGCATATCTTTGCGCCTTTAAGAGCCATAGCCCTCATTTGTACGGTGCAACGTGGTGGACATCATTTCAACACATTTTTAGTTACATGCAGATCTAGCGAACCACCATCCGGCCACTGGCTGCAATAACAGCCTGAAGGCGCTCTGGCATTGAATCCACCCATTTGTTAATACTCTCCTGGCTCAGTCTTCCCATGCTTCCTCTACCAGGTACCTGGTAGTGTCGTTATCCAACTGTGGTATGCGTGCTATAATCCCCTTTGGTTTTTGTTATATATTTTTAATGGGTGCGAGATCTGGAGATCTACTACAGTTGAAATAATGGTGTAAGTTATAAGCACGCTTCTACCTGGTGGCCTTACTGTCGTAACTAGTATTATGGCTACTATCATTGTCTTTTTCTAGCACGAAATCATGGCTAGCCTGGAGCCATGGCAAGACCGCTGGCACTAAAATCTGCATCAGCAAAAAAATGTGTTGCCATCCCTGCCATCTGATGGCTCAGATGGTTGGGACGCCTTTTGTGCCCTGGTGCCATCCCGCCAGCGACTAGAGGCCACGGGAGGCTATATGCCTTCTGTTATCTAGCACGATCTTTTTGTTATTTTGTATGACCTCCCTACGACCTTCTGGCCGCCTTTTAGTGTCCGATTCTATTTAAAACAAATTTATTTATTAAAACTATATATATATTCAAGAATACATATTGGAATAAAATAAAAAAAAATAAAATAAAATTTTTTATTAGATGTTTAAAGTTTCTTTTTATTTTTTCAATAATAAATCTAGCTCTTACTTTTTACTATTATTTATTAGTATAAAATTTTGAGGAATTCTGATTCTAGATACTTTGTTTAGTATAGTATTAATATGGGTTTGTATTAGACTTTAATAGTACAACACTAGTTTTTTTTAAGCCCGATTGATTATATTAGCATATAAGTTATTAAAGATTATTATATTTTTAATTAATTACTATATTATTTAAATTAGTGGATGCTAGAAGTTTTATATTAACTATTAATAATCTGAAAGTTGATCTTCTGATTGTAGACACCATTCTCCTATGATTTTAATGTGATTTAAATACACATGGCGGTTTATGCTAAAATTTTGGAATTTAGTTCTTTTATTAGATTTAGTTCTTTTATTCCTCTTCCTCTTCGCGAATTCCAGTATTGATTAGAGTTCGACAT
>JAJTUB010000165.1:0-25323 GCA_036971345.1 Dactylellina drechsleri | reverse complement strand
ACGTATTCGTCGTATATGCGTATACGTCGTACTATATACGTATACGTCGTACTATATACGTATACGTCGTACTATATACGTATACGTCGTACTATATACGTATACGTCGTACTATATACGTATACGTCGTACTATATACGTATACATGGAGGTGTTGTCGAACTCTAGTTGTGTCGATACGTCTGTGTAAACGGGCACCTGTAAAAAACCTGCCCACCCGGTTAACCTGACCGTTTGGGCGCTGAAATGGGTGCCCAAAACCAAAAAAAAACCGGTGGGTTATGGGCACCAGAACCGGGGTAAACGGTTGCTTGGCGGTGCAAAAAAAAAACCGTTTGGGCACCCACAACACAGTTTTTGGGCGGTGCCCATGGGCGAACCGGACCGGATACAAACTCTAGTTGTAATATAAATATTAGAGTAGATTACAATAGCTACTTATGTTTATACTAGAATTTATATAATAACTAAAAAATAAATTCTTATAAACAAAAATAAAGATTTTGGATTATTGAAACTAAGTTAACTAGAATTATCATATAAAAGTAAAATACACTCTAAATTTATTCCTAAAAATAAAAACAAAGAATGTTAACTACTATCAGAAGATTTTAATAAAAATCCCAGTAATAATAATTTAATCTCTAGTAATAACAAATTTATTAATTATAAAAATAATTGATAAAATATTTTTTGTAGTAATATTAAATTACCAGAACTAATTAAATTTAGAAGATTTTTTGTAAAACTTGATCAATTTTTTAGATAATTTAGTGATATTTTTGATTTTTGATTTAAAATTTTTTTAATGAAGAATATAAAATTTGTTATATCTCTCTCTTCTTTAAAGGAACTATTTTTAATACCTACAATATTTATTGCAAAAAATATGGTAAAAGTATTTTATATTAACAACATTATAAAATCCCTAATATTATTTTAATTCTTATTAATTATATTATATTTATCAAATTTTTTAGATAAACTTGCGGATATAAGAATAAATAAAAGGAAGTCTTTTATAAATTTCATAAATTTCAATAAAAAGAATTAACTAGAAGCTATTTTTAAAAACTTGATTAATATATTCCTTTTATTAACTATAATAATAACTAAATACTCTATTATATAAAAGAAGGACTTAAATTCTAATAAAAATAAAAAGTTATACAATAAAAAACTATTAATAAAAAACTTACATATAAAAAGATGTAATTTCTTATTATTGAATTTAACAATACCCTTTACAAAGATAATAAAGCTAATATTTTATAATTCTAAATTTTAGGATAATTTAATACAAATAATTAACAATCTTATTAAAATAACCAACCCTACAATAAAACAAAATATTAAAATACTTATAAATTTAATTAAGATTAACCAAGATTTAATAGTAAACTTTAGAATTAATAGCAACAAAATGATCAAAGATAGATCCCCAGAATTATTTATGAATTAGCTTCTATGGAGTTAGGAATTATTCAGAATTAACACAAATTATAATACAATAAATTTCCAAAATCCAACAAATTTATTTGTTTTAAATGTAATAAAAAAAGATATATAGTTAGAAATTATAAACAAAACTAATTCTAGAAAAAATGATAATCTAAATAAATTTATATTATAAATTATGAAAAATTATACGAATAATATAAAACTTATAACAAATCTGAATATAAAAACAAATACTGAAAATTTGAACTAAAATAAAAATCTGATAGGATTTTTAATATTGTTATTGATTAATTTATTTCAAAAGAAAATTCTTTTAAAACCACTTTTTAATATATTCGCAATGCTATAATTAATACTTGAATTAATCAATGAATTAGAAACTGAGTATATATTTTAGCAGTAGAATCTAATTTATAAAAATAAATTTTTAATTTACAAAATAATATTTCAATTTTTCAAACCGTGTGACCAAACAATGAAATATCTAGAAATATTATTATTTAATTTGAAGATATAAAATTATTTGAGTGGATTTTTGATTTTAATTTTTTGGATAAAGATTTTTTATTGAATACTACTAATATAAGGATGTTACTATGACCCGATTTAATGAATTCCCCAGAAAAAAACAAGATTAGATTATCTATGGTATTATAGAATAAGAAGAATTATGATAAACCGAAGCTATGTTTATCAACCAAAACATTTTTGAAGTATCTGATACTGAATAAAAAAATATTATATTATTAAAATGATTTAATTTACTTACTATTGAAGAATACTACTGGATTTGGAATAATTTCTTTTCAGAACAACACTTATGATATATTTGAAACTTAATTAATGACTTAAGATAAAAATATTAGTATTAAGATGAAATATGAAGTTAATTTATTTTTAAAAATTTTGAACCTTATTAATCCAAAATTTACTTTAAAAAATAATTTTAAATTACTTATAATAAAAAAAAATAACAAGATATCTTAGATTATGATTTTTATGAAGAAATGTCTATAGAAGAAAATGAATTAGAATGATGTCCAAAAGGATCCTATAATTAATATTTTTTATCATAAGATAATGATGGATTTTATAAATACTAAGAATCCAGAATATAAATTTTTGAAATATGTGTTATAGAATGTGGACACTAAAAATATCTTTTATATAAATTTTATAATTTTTATAAGTTAGGAAATCTCTGTATTTTATACATTAATAAGATATTTATAAATATTATTTTGTTAAATAATTTAAATATAGTTTTTATTAATTATATTAATACTCTATTTACCTTGCTATGATTGATAAATATGGAGCTGAACTAGCCCAAAATTTCAATAATTATTGGATTATAATTGAACAACAAGAGATATTAATTAAAAAATTTAAACAAATGATCATCCAAAAAAAATAGTATAGTAATATTAGGAAATGCATAATATATAGATAAAAGGCCGAATTTGCTGTTTATACCAGATACCTAAAAATATATAAATATTATGCTAAAAATTAGACTACTTATACTGATAATCAGCTATAGAATAGAATAATCCCTAAACAATATATTATAGAAAATTCATATTAAACCTTTAATATACCTTTTAAAGAATATTCACCATCTAAGTCTTTAATAATCATTTTAGAATAACAAAAAAAACTGTACTATTTTATAATTAGATCAATATTAAATTTCTCAAGATATTGATATATTGTTTATAAAAGACTAATATAAGATAAAATTATTAAGAATATTATTAATATTATTAAAAATTTAAATTAAAAAAGTTTTAGATTTTGATATATTTCAAATAATTTAGTTTAAGTTTTATTAAAAAAGGATCTAACAAAACACTTAACAAAATTATAAAATAATATTTTAATATTCTCTATATAATTAATGGAAACTTTATTAAAGCTTTTGCTGATAATAAAATAAAAATTATTTATATTTTAAAAAATTATATTAAAAAATATGTACTACATATATTTTTTAAACCAATATATTATAATGTTATTGTATTTAAAGAAAGTTTTTTCGGAATAATTAAATACAAAACTACTATTATTCTTATTATTAATAATCACTTTAAAAAAAGAATAATTAATATTTTTAATTTAAAAAATGATGATTTTATTTTAGGATATGACTGGTTATAGAACCATAACCCAAAAATTAGTTTTTGATTGTAAATTATTAAATTTATTAAATACAACTGCTAAATTATCTAGAAATGTTTTAAATTTAGATTTTAAAAAAAAATATATATACTTATAACTAACGGAATATCTTTTTGACAAAAAAATTTATCATAAATCTTGGAATAAGTTTAATATTTTTAAATATATATGGATCAAAACTAAAAATATCTATAAAATTATTAAAAAAATTATTAAAAATACTACTGCTAAAATTTCTAAATGGATTTTTAGATGGATTAAAATTTTTTAAAAATTACCTAACAAAGTTGCTTTACTGGAATTTAATGAATTTATCTATAAAATATTATTTAAAGAAGGTATTATGTTTAAATTTATACTTATATATGCTTGTATACAAAAAAATTAAAAGTTTTTAGAGAATATATTAAAAAAAATTTATAAAAAAGATATATTTGATTTTTATAGTTTTTAGTAGAATACTTAATTTTATTTATTTTAAAGAAAAATGGAAAGTTATAAATTTATGTAGATTATTAAAAATTATACTAGATTATTTTTTATTTTAGAATTTTTTGATTAATTATAAGGTATTATTATCTTTATTAAATTAAATATTGTTATAGTTTATATTAATCTTAAAATAATATTAAATAATGTTTGGAAGATAGTTTTCTGATGTAAATATAAATTATTCAAATAGTTATGTTTTTTGGATTGATTAATATTTTAGCATTATTTTAGATTTTTATGAATTATATTTTTAAAAATTATATTAATAAAATATGTATTATCTATTTTAATAATATATTAATTTATAGCAAAAATCCTGAAGAATATCAAAAATATATTATTTTAATTTTTAAAGCCCTTAATAAGTATAATTTTAAGGTTAAATTTAAAAAAAATAGAATTTAAAATAATAAAGATAGAATTCTTAAAAACTATTGTTATTACTAAAGGAATAAGAATGGACTTAAAAAAAGTTCAAGTAATCCAAAACTGGTTAAAATTAAAGATAATTAAAAATGTTTAATTTTTTTTAGGATTATGTAATTACTATTGATGATTTATTAAACAATATAGTTACATGTTAGTAGTTTTGATTGAGTTTATTAAAATAGGAATTAAATTTGATATGATTTTTAATCAAATCAATGTTTTTAATATGTTAAAATAATAATTTTTTTTAATATTTATATTTTAATTATATAATCTGAAATTATTTATCAAAATTAAAATTGATGTTTTAAATGCTGTATTAGGCGTATGCCTATATTAATTATATTTTAATAATAAATGGTATCCTATTGTATACTTATCTCACAAATTTGATGCTATAAAATTTAGATATTTAATTTATAACAAAAAACTTATAGTAATTGTTTATGCCTATAAAACATAAAGGGTATATTTATAAACAAAAGAATTTTTTATTATATATTCTAGTGTTTAAAATATACCGGGGATGGCGAGGAACGAGCCCAGAAAAATTTTTTGAGTCGGGGAATCAATTTACCCCTCCCTGACTTAGGTTTTTTACTGAAAAAAAAAGAAGTTAATACCTTACTGGTTAAGGAAATACCCTAATATAAATTTTTATTACTCTTTAACTTAATTTTGGTTTTTTTCTCAGTTCAAGGTGGGTTTTCTTTATTATAATAATATATTTTTATAAATATATATTAATGGTTTAGAAAGAGTTATATAAATAAGCTATCACATAATTTTAAATAAATTAAAAAATCAAATATCAAAGATTATATTATTATATTATTTTAAATTAAAGAATTCTAATCTATAACTTCTAGTCTAAAAGTATACTCAATAAATACCTTTTCTATCTACAATAAACTAAGGAAATATATACCCGCTAGCTATAAAAATATAATACAGATATTAAACATAAACTCCAATTAAAACAATAGGATTCCCAACTATAATAAGATTATAAATGATTTTGTAAACAAGTGCTAGAAATCTAAATAAAAAACCAGCACCAACACTAAGAAATCATAAAAATTTATCCTAAATTGTATTTTAATTTTTAAATTGCTAATCACCTGTAGAGTGCGACATGGGGCGGGTTGGGTTGGTTTCTAGAGGGTCGAAACCACCCACAGGTTGGTTTTTAGATGGTCGAAACCACCCACGGTTTAGTTTTTAGATAGTAGAAACCACCCACAGGTTAGTTTTTTTAAAAAAAAAAACCCCCAACACGGTTTTAAAAACCATAAATTTTAATAAAAACCGCACCACCAAGAAACCATTTTACTAAAAATAATAACAAATTTACTAAAAATAATAATAAATTACTAAAAATAGTTAAAATTATGGTTTTTAATTAAATTTATAACCCAAAAAAACCATTAAAAAAATAAAAAACCACCCAGCAGTTCCCCACGACCTATATCAAACCACCCAGCGGTTCCCCACAACCTATATCAAACCACCCAGCAATTCCCCATGACCCCTCTCAAACCAACCCAACCCGCTGGTTTCTAGGTTAAAACCAACCCATGTCGCACTCTAATCACCTGCATATCCATCTATATCAGATAAGTAAGCTTGCTATACACCTATTTTCATCATATTATCCAAATCATTTCTAATATAATTATAAATATAAATCAACCAAAATACTATCTTTATTTCAAATATTATATATATATTTTTTATATTTACCCTTAAAATCTAATAAGTAAAAGTTATATTAGCTCTTATTATTATTATCATAATCTTATAATTCTATCTTACTCTTATTATTCGATCGCAGATCGATATAGTTTGGGAGACTCCGCAAAAAAATTCCACTTTACAAAAGTATCGTCACGTGGCTGCGCGCACGTGCTGGGGGGTCCACGGGGGTCTCCCCCGCGAGCCATTTCATATAAAATTAGGTGATTGTCACAGAGCCAATAAAATTTATTCGAAAAGGGGGGTCGGCGGGGGTCTCCCCCGCCAATTTTTTTAAATTAAATTTAGATTGTTGTGATATTTGTTATGGTCCCGCAGGAGGGTTAGGGGGGCGGCACGCCCCCCAATTGATCACGGCCTTAGATCGTGGTTTGTATCACTTCCATCGTCACGCTTTGGATCACGCTTATTAACAACAGTTTAGATCACAGTTACAATCACGGTTTGGATCAATTGTATTGATCAACTGGATTGATCACGGTTTGTAAGTCAATGTGTATAAATATGGACCACCCCTAGTTTTGAACAACGCGTTTTCGTAAAAACTCGCCTTCACGCGATCACACGCGTGATCTTATTCTTCCTTGTACAACTACAGTATTTAGCTAAACAAGCTAGTTTTTCATAAAATAAATTGGAGATGGCTAGTAAACGTATATATAACAAAGTGGATATGGCTGCAGCAATAGAAGCTCTTAAAAACAGCCAATTATTAAAAACTGCTACTACTACTTATGTAATACTATGTTCTATTTTCCAGAACTGACTAAACATTTAATAACCATATAATCTAGCTTATGAAGGCTAGCAATAGTTTTTTAAAGTATAAAAAGAAGGCCTTATAAAATAGACTTTATGTTAAAAAACCCTTAAATACACTTTTATACATACCTAACTCTAGACTATTACTACCAAAATCCTTAAAATATAAGGTGATAGTAATTTATTGAATAAATAATAAATTAGCAGCTTTTTAGGCTGTTATTTATAAATTAAGATTAAACTTAATTATCATACTAATTAGCAGCAAATTAATTATATAAATTTAATAAATATAAATAAATTATTTGGCTTATATAAGATTGTATTTTAAATTTTTTTAAAATAATAATATAATGTAGATGAGGATAACATAATAACTAAAATAAATATAAATAATTTTATTATTAAAAGCTCCAACTACTAGGAAAGTTAGGTCTTTATAAAAATAAATTATTTATATTTTTAAATTTTATTTATTAAATATGTGTTTATTATAGATATTGTACTTAATTCTCTAGTAATTTTTAAAACAAAGTTTATTTAAAATTAATAATTTTACATAAAAATATTAAAAAATAATTCTAAATAATAAATAATTTGTTTAAAAAATAACTAGATAAGTAATACTATTATATTAAAGTAATTAATAAAAATATTTTTATTAAAAATAGTTATTAGCAATTTATTAAAAATAAAATTACTAATAGTTAACAATTATAATTTATATATAATTAACAAATTTATAGCTTAATATTATTTTAATAATATATATATATTATTTTTACTTGCTTATATTTTTTATATTATTTAGTTATTAAATCTAGAATACTTTTTAATTTTAAAAGTAATATATCAATAGTAACTAAATAAATTTATAAACCTAAATGATGCTACATATATAAATAAAGTATTATTCCTTTAATTTTATACTAAGGTATATATAACTACTTTTATAGTAAAGAATATTATTATAAAATGAAAGATAACTAAACTTTATTTTTATAATTATTATAAACTATTATAAAATTGCTAAATAGTAGTTTAGTAGCTACCTATCTTAGTTCTTAGACTAATCTTTAATATTACTATATTTATAAAAAGCCAGAATATTAGTTATATACTTAAATTTTTTATATAAAATTTTTTTACATGCCTAGTGATTTGTAAGATTAGTAGAAGTTGGAATAAGTTTATAATTTAGCTTACTTTAGTAAAACAAAAATTTAAAGTTATAAAGATTGAGTTAGAAGCTATTTAACTAATTAAAAAAAAGAAGATATATATAAAATTAAATAAGAAATTTATTATTTTTGCAAATATAGCTGTACAATAAGGATTAGAACTAAAACAACTTTTATTAATATATTAGATAAAGCAGAATCAGCTGTGGAAGATAATGAAGTAATTGTAGAAATGGAAGTATTTTTTTGATAATTTAGCTGTATTTAGCTGTAGGTAGTATATTATTTAGATTATATAAGTAATAATCTTGCAGAAAACTAGTAAATTGATATAGTTTTTGTACTTATAGCTCTAGGATTGTATGAAATATGTTTAATAATATATTATTTCTTGAGTTGTTGAAAGGTGGTCCGGAACCAGGGGGGGTCCATATTTGTACACATTGACTTATCACTTCCATCGTCATGGTTTCGATCACGCTTATTAACAACCGTTTAGATCACAGTTACAATCACGGTTTGGATCAATTGTATTGATCAACAGAATTGATCACGGTTTGTATCACTTCCATCGTCATGGTTTCGATCACGCTTATTAACAACGGTTTAGATCACGGTCACAATTACAGCTACGATCACGGTTACGATCATGGTTACGATCACGCGTTCGATCAATTGGTTTGATCACGGTTTGGATCAATTGGATTGATCGCGGTTTGGATCAATTGGATTGATCACAGTTTTAATCACTTCCATCGTCACGCTTTGGATCACGCTTATTAACAACAGTTTAGATCACAGTTACAATCACGATTTGGATCAATTATATTGATCAACTAGATTAATCACGGTTTATATCACTTCCATCGTCACGGTTTCGATCACGCTTATTAACTACGGTTTGGATCACAATTATGATCACGCGTTTGATCAATTCGTTTGATTATAATTTGTATCAACTGTATGGATCACGGTTTGAATCACGCCTATGATCAATTGGTTCGATCAATTGTATTGATCAACTATATTGATTATGGTTTTGATCAATTGTATTATCATAATTTTGATCGCAGTTTTGATCAATCCAATATTATAATTTGGATTATTTTCATCGTCACGGTTATTATCACGGTTTGGATCACGGTTATTACGGTTTGTATTATAATTTGGATTATTTGAATTGATTTCGCTGCGATCGGCTTCTAGGGGCGAAAAAGCCACTATATGCTAGTATAAATAATATTTTTTTTAGCTTAGCTAATTAGTTTTTATAATATTAAAAAATTTTTTTATTCTTAATTTGGTATGTAGCTATATTAAATAATGTAAGAGAGAATTATCTTAATATTTCAGATATTAAATTTAATTAGGAGGTTATAGTCTAATATTAAATTGTTTTAAATTTAGCTTATAAAATTTTGATCTACTAATTAAAGATAGAATATTTTTTTTAATAATATTAAATAATATTTTGTAATTAAGCTGTTAATTTTTTAATTAATTTAAAATATAACTTATAATGGTATTTAATATAGAATAAAAAAAAGTAATTTTTATTATCAAGTAATAAATAAATATATAAATAAATTATCCAGTATCAATTTTAGATAATAACTAAATAAATAATTTATATATATATAAAATTATAATATATTATATTAATTTAAGTAATTCTATAATTCCCAATACTTATTTAACTTTATTAATATTTTTTAATAATAAATATCCAAAATAAGTTTTATTTATGAATTTTCTTGTGACCTTAGTTTCTATCAAAATATTTAATATAATTGCTCATATCCCTTAAAATTAATTAGTATAGCTAATTAACTAATTTTATACCTCTATATTTTTTTAGGTTATTTAATTTGTACCTAAGTTTATTAATGCCTTAATTTATAAATCTAGATTAAAAAACTCTTATCAATAAATCATCCTATTAATAAACACTTATCCATACTCCCTAGATCAATTAACATTCTTATAGTAAAATTGGTTGCAATCGCATATTACATTGAGGGTATAGTAATTTGCCACCTTAAGGTTGCACCGCCTCAACGGTTCTAGAGTAGCTAAGAACCGCCTCGAGAACCATATATCATGCGCAGCATGACAGGTGGTTTCTAAAATCCAGAAACCGACCCAACCCGCCCCATGTCGAACTCTATATCTAGTATATATTTAACCTATATATACGATTTTTTTATTTTAAACTCTATAATATTAAAGATATAGCAAACAAACTGCTCAAGGTATATAGTAGTGATAATCCAAACTGTATTAATCAAAAATAAGCTTTTAACTTTATAAAGCACCGTCTAGAACTCAAGACACACTTATCAACTAAGTATGACTATTAGTGTATAAAATACAAAGATCCTAAAGTTATCCGTAGCTGATTCATATTTGTATAAGCCACTAAAGCAAAATATAATATCCTGGATGATAATATATACAATTTTGATGAGACTGGTTTTGTAATGGGCATGATCTTTACTACTATAATTATTATTAGTACTAAATATTATTATAGCAGAGCAAGACTTATACAGCTTAGTAATTATAAATAAACATATAGGCTATAATGCACGAGGTAACTCTTTTGTGTATAAAGAATAATATATTCAAGAAGGCAAATAAGATATTAAGCAAGTATCATAAAGTGAAAAAAATATGGCTATAGGATGGAAAATCACTTATAATATAAACTACACAGAATATAATAAATTAAAGTATGATATATAAGCAGTTGTAGTAGGTAATACATCAAAATATTATATAGTCAAAAAATAATCTCGCAAGATTACAACACTATAGCAAGTATAATAAAGCAGGCCATAATGTACAAATTTGCTAAAAAGTAATTTAACTATCTATTAATTTATAATTGTAACAGATTCCATAGCATGAGAATAAAAAATTTTGATTTTTTGTTGGAAGTATTGAAAAAGTGTCCCACTTGTTTACATGTCCCACTCGCTTGTCATTTACGTTAATAGCGGATTGCTAAACCTTGTTCCGGGGCCACAAAAACCCGCGTTGACTGCCACGTGGAACTCTTCGATCTGTCTGACTTAGGGGCGTCACGTTTGCTAACCCTCCTTTTCATTTGTATCCATCCCCACAAAATGCTTCTGTCGTCTGGTGAGTGGTATTAATCGAGAAGACTAATGAGGGATGTAAAGAAAAATCTTGTGGGAAAACACATCCTTCGAAATATCGAGATGATGAGGCAATAGAATAATAGGATCCGAACCTTTTAGTCCCTACAAGAGACTAATTGTTGTTTGATGTCAATTTCGAGAGTGCTGACATGGCCAGATCTACCTACATAAACAAAGATACTTTCATTAATGTATACAAATCTCGGTCGGTATTGTTCAGGGAACCAAAGAATATTTTCTCCATTTCGGCTGAGCCATCCGTGATTATGATAATAACCAGCGTCCTTAGGGGTGACAGGGAATGCAGCGTTTGCGATTAAACTCTGGAGACATATGTGGCCGTTCTGGGTCTTGAGAGTTCGACCACCGTTCAAAAAGGATACTTGGTGTGATTGACAGTCAAACGTTTGCAACAGAGTTCCCGACGCCGCATCCCACAATTTAACTGTCCCGTCATCTGATGCTGATGCTAGCTTCTTGCCGTCCGGTGAGAATGCCACGGAGAATACTAATGCTCTGTGGCCCTCGAGTGTCAGCGTCAGCGCCCCAGACGCGACATCCCACAATTTGAGCGATCCGTCCCATGATCCCGATGCGAGCTGCTTGCCGTCCGGTGAGAATGACACGGAATATACCCCCTCGGCGTGGCCTTCGAGTGTCTGCATCAGCGCTCCGGATGTTGGATTCCATAGTTTGATCGTTTTATCGTATGATGCTGATGCTAGTCGCTCGCCGTCCGGTGAGAACGCCACGGATGATACTGTATTGTTGTGTCCCTCCAATGTCTGGATCAGCGCTCCTGAAGCTGTATCCCATAGTTTGACGGTGGAATCGAATGATCCTGATGCAAGCTGCTTGCCGTCTGGTGAGAATGACACGGAAAATACTCCCTCGGCGTGGCCTTCGAGTGTCTGCATCAGCGCTCCGGACGTTGTATCCCATAGTTTGACCGTATTATCCCATGATGCCGATGCCAGCCGCTTGCCGTCTCGGGAGAACACCATATAGATTACAAAGTGGCTATGGCCCTCGAGCGTCAGCATCAGCGCTCCAGACGATGCATCCCACAGCTTGACCATTTTATCTTGCGATACAGATGCTAGCTGCTCGCCGTCTGGTGAGAATGCCGTCTTCACCGGCAAATGGTTATGGCCTTCGAGTATTTGCGCCAGCTCTCCGGATGCCATATCCCATAGGTTTACTGTTTTATCATGCGATGCCGATGCTAGCTGCTTGCCGTCCGGTGAGAATGACACGGATGACACGGACTGGGTGTGGCCTTCGAGTGTCTGCATAAGCGCTCCAGACTCCACATCCCACAGCTTAACCGTATTATCCCTTGATGCCGATGCCAACTGCTTGCCATCCGGGGAGAACCTAACGGAGCTCATATAATCTTCACGGCCCTCGAGTGTCAGCGTCAGGGCTCCGGACGCCGCATCCCACAGCTTGACCGTACAATCAAATGATGCCGATGCCAACTGCTTGCCGTCCGGGGAGAACACCACGGATAATATGGACTTGGTATGGCCTTCGAGTGTCTGCATAGGCGCTCCAGACGCCACATCCCACAGCTTGACCGTATTATCCCCTGATGCTGATGCCAACTGCTTGCCATCCGGGGAAAACGCCACGGATGATACGGACTGGATGTGGCCTTCGAGTATTTGCGCCAGCTCTCCGGATGCCATATCCCATAGGTTTACTGTTTTATCATGCGATGCCGATGCTAGCTGCTTGCCGTCCGGTGAGAATGACACGGATGACACGGACTGGGTGTGGCCTTCGAGTGTCTGCATAAGCGCTCCAGACGCCACATCCCACAGCTTGACCGTATTATCCTTTGATGCTGATGCCAACTGCTTGCCATCCGGGGAGAACCTAACGGAGTTCACACAAGCTTTATGGCCTTCGAGTGTTAGCATCAGGGCTCCGGACGTCGCATCCCACAGCTTGACCGTACTATCAAATGATGCCGATGCCAACTGCTTGCCGTCCGGGGAGAACACCACGGATAATACGGACTTGGTATGGCCTTCGAATGTCTGCATCAGCGCACCCCAGGATTTCTGTATATTAGGCGCTTTCCGGATCCAGCTTAGATGTCCGTGAGAGAATGTTGATCTAACAACGCTGTTCTCCGGTGAAAATAGGAGAGCTGAAAAGTATACCTGTAAGGGCGCGTGAGCGATTATGAATTGATTGAACCTGATGAATCTCTCAATGTCCAGAAGAAACAATGCCAGTTTACTTGTTTTGTCATTATCCTATAGCATTTTCCCATAAGAATCAATCTAGTACGAAATAACTGACAAAAACAGCAGGGCTGTACGGCTTACTGAGACCATTGACTGTAGATCTTTGATCAAGTGTATGTTGTTGGATGATATTCCTAGTATGCTCGTTGCTTCGAGCCAATGCAACAGGTGCTCTTGGAGAAACCTGTGAACGGCGCCGCCGCTATTGATGTCATATTTACTCCGTTTTAAATGAGTTACCCAGTACTGGCACGCATATTTGAGGTCCGGAGGGAGGCTCCGTTTGATAACACCTGAATCGATATCTGACTTTAATATTCCGGGTGATCCTAGACCGCACATGTTTTTCCCAAGTTTCTTTGTCATGAGCGTGATGCACTCTCCGGTTACTCTCCCATGTACCTCTTTCTCGTTCACTGAGAAAGGGTTTCGGGTCTTCTGTTCAGGGTCGAGGAGGAAATCTTGAAAGGAAAGATGGAATGTCTTGATCGGGAGATCGGGCTCAACCGGGATTCTGAGGATCGAATGAAATGCCTTGAGCCTGTAATTGATCACTTCTTCTTCAATACCGATAAGCTCCGAAAGAGATCGTCGAGAAGGAGGGGACTCGAGGATAACAATTGTGCTGATGATTTTCCGGGTCTCTTCTAGAATCGTCTCTTCGTCGTCGGAGTTCATGTCACTGATGTTGGCAAACACCTGCTCGAAGATTGTAAGGTATATTCGGTAAACACCCGGCACTTTACAGCGAGCTTTTAAAAGAGTGGTTAGCCTTTTCGCTGGGGAGAAGTGTTTATCATCGACGAAACGGCACATCGTTGCTGCGGAGATGAACAACGGCTCTGCAATTTGTACAAGCTGTTGGATGGCCTCCTCCTCGGGCCAGGATTCCGGGAGCTCGTCAAAACGGTTGCTTCGTATCTTTGCAAACTCGTGCCTCAAGAAGGCGGATATGTCACGTTTAACCGTTTCTTGTGCGACATCATGCAGGGCCAGATCATGGTAGTGGGTTTTTTGGGACAATTTTTGGAACCCTGTTAGGGGAGCGAACTCTGGTCGACTGGTGACGAATATGCGTAAGTCGACAAGATCCAATTTGTTCAGCTGGGCTAGGAAATCAAGGACGAGAGGTATCTCCTTCTCGTTCTCGCATTCGTCAAGGGCGTCGATCACCACGAATACGGTCGACGTGTGGCCTATCCGCGAAAGAGGCTCGAAGATGAGTTTCTCGAATTGCTCCTTGAAGCTTCTCCCAGAGACCTCAGGGTTACTCTCGATCACCGTGTTCACGTGCGGCATCAGCGAAGGTATATGCTGTGCGAGGCTGTAGGCGAGAGTGGGGAAGAATCTCGCTGCGTTGCTGCGTTGGGCCTGCGACCTCTTGAAGAAGAAGCTCGCACCCAATTGGCCGCCATTTTCAAGATGCTGAGCGACTGTGCGCGCAATAGTCGATTTCCCGGTACCGGCCATCCCACGCAACCAGAAGATGGAGCTGTCTCGCGGACCCGCGGCCCACTGTTCGATGCTCTTGAGGACTTCTACCCTGGTTTGAGGAAGGCATTCCGATTCGTGCTGATCTTCGAGGGACCCGAATATAGCTTCTTTGACCGCGGGGAGCTTTTCGAGATTCGCCTTCTGGTCCCTAAGGGCGACGATCGATATGTTGTCGATTTGGAGAGCTAACGTAATGGTCATTTTCAGCGCTCTGAGATTTCCAACGACCTCTTCGACATCCTTCTTCTTGAAAGGCCATTTCAAAGTCTCGCTCTTCAATCCTTTCGCCATCTTCAAAAAAATATTCTTCGGCTTCCCGTCCTCCTTCAACCCCCGTTCCAAGTTGCTCTCCAAGTCTTCGAGCACATTTTTGCTGTCGCGAAGCGCGTCTCTTAGCGTCTGGGAAGACTTCAACTTCGTCCCGAATGGCCCATCGAGAATATTCTCGACTTCGTTGAGTAAACCCCCGAAGATTTGGGTCTCTGTCACGATCTTTTCGGCGTCACCTTTAGCATTCCGAACGTCGGTGATATATTTCGCGCAGAGCAGCCCAATCTTACCAGCCACCTCAACAAGTGCAATAACGCTCGTAACGCCACCTATTACTTCCATAGTTGTCAGCGATAAAATATTATTATTAGAGCTTTATCGCGCGAGTGTCAAATTGGTAGCTTCATCAAGTTTCGGAGATGGTTGATGGTTTTGAGGGCCTTGTTTGGCTGTCCCGGATATAATTCTGGCGCGTGTCACGGCTTTATAAGGCTGAAATTTGGGTGGGGAAGAGCTTTAACAAATTTAATACGAGATAGCAACACGAAGAATTACAAAAGCTGCCCCTCAAGGTCTTTAAATTGTTTTGGTTTCAGTCACAAATAATATTAATGTTAAAACTGGAGACAATTATAAAAGTCAATATTTTTTGCAAGTCCATCCTTTTAACTAATGTCAAGTCTATGTATTATATAATATTAGAGTGTTTTTATACACTAGTCTTATATATTTCATTCATTTTTGAACTATGGCGAGGTTTTAAAAGGTTTTATTCATATAGTTAAATTCAAGAAAAGTTAGACCGCGATGGAGAATAGAAAGTATTTCCGAGGACACATTTGTTAATGCCAGCAAATTTACTTTCGATCATTTCGGCCAACCTGTCACAAACCTACGATATTGACAGTGCGACTGCCAGTACCACCTTCTACGCTTCTATCGTTCCCAGCGTTGCGCTGCCGCACTAAGACTCATTGTGAGCGTTATAAGCCTAATGCTACACATGTGCAGAAGGAACCATTAGGCAATATCAGATTACACATCTGAGCAGTGGTTGGGTTAGATTTGAAAGACGACTTTTACGCTACTGACAATAACAATGGCAAAATGTCGAATGATGTGTAGATTAACCAGATTCTGGAACTAGTCGTCAAGCCATGGCTATAGGCAGGTCATGATTTTGCGCTGGAGATGTGTTATAATATGTTGAAATAAAGGCCATCGTTGACAGAAAGCTCAAGATATCTAAACCAATTCGGCATCCCGTATAGCATCAGAAATGGAGATATTCGCGGGCTACGAAAGTTATCTGTTTGAGGGTGTGGGGTCGACGTCCTGTATAATATATAATATATGCTGATGCAGCGACGTTCGATAGCATCTAGTCGGTGCTTCTCGGACGAGATCTCGAGAAACTCTCCTGCGAAGGGCTTTCTAGTCCGTCGGAATCGTCTCCCGAGCAAGGAAGCAAGGTTGTTCAAACGCATGGCTCGGTCAGGGCGTTTGTGCCGTCTATTTCCACAGCCATATCGGAAACTTCGACGGTACGATTTAGGTTGTTAATCGAGTCACCTCGCTTGAATCGTAGGCTAAGTCAGCTTCGAAGCTTCCAAGATCAGTCAAACGGCTGGCTTGCTCAGAGAGGTCTCGATTTGCGCTATTTGCTGCCACGGCCATTTCTGCAATCTCAAGAGCACGGTTAAGACCACTTAGGACGGTTCGCTCTGATCGTAGCCCAAGCGAATTCCCAAAGTTGCCTAAATACCCGGCTCGATTATGATCGTCTTTTAATGTAAAATATGGGATGGTCCACCTATAAGATATCCTGTAAGTTTGAACTACCAGACGACGGTGCGATCATAAACAACTGGGTGAAAAATGAGAATAAGATTCCCATTCCACAAAAGAACCAGCGCTGTGGTTCCAAAGACCATAGCCCCGCTCTACCAGATATCAAAGATATCTTATACTACGTAGTATAGGTGCCAAAGTAAAGCGCACCTGGCTCATGATCACAGCAAAGGAGCTATATAGAAAACTGCTTCCGGGAGGGGGTTATAACCTTCCGATTGAATTCAAATTCTCTCGCAAATGGTTTGAAGAATTTAAGCGTCAAAAGCTTATATCATTACGAGCTATTACCAACAAATCACAAAAGGTCCCGGAGATTATCGTGAAAAGATTAAAGCTTTTTATTATTACAGTCATCATCACGCTACCAACACCGTTCGAGAATTAAATAACGACGAAGAAGAGTATACATTAATCCAGGAGAAGAACTACCATGACATTGGCAAGTTCTACCTATCTAATATCGCCAATTTCAATCAAACACCACTAGAATTTGAATTTATTAGTGGTAAAACGTACAAAAAGCCGGCGCAAAGAGCATATAATCACGCTCAAAGGACAGTGGCTTAGATAAATGCCAGGCTACTGTCCAATTATGCATATTCGCTGACGGCGTGTCACGCATCAAACCGTTGTTGGTATTCAAAGGCAAGGAGACAAAATTAACAAAAGAAAAACACAAATACGACAAGAGGGTATGCATGACCTTCCAGGAGAATGGATGGGTCGACGAGGAAGTTACATTGCAATGGTTGAGTGGTCACTGGAAGTCCGCAGCTTACGATCCCAAAGATGGATTCCGGAATAATCAGGAAGAGTGCTTGCTTGTTTTTGATGCCCATAGAGCACGAAAACCGAGACCATCAGAAACAAATTGCATGAGTTATGCACGCTACCAGCCGCCATCCCGCGTGGTTGTACATCTTTAGTGCAGCCTCTTGATGTTGCAGTAAATAGACAATTCAATATATGCGTGTATTTGTTCTAGCATATATTTATTCTGGCTTTCGAGCCACGTAACGGTACCTATATTCTTTGTCAAAATCTATACTTAAACAAAATAAACGAATATCGAAGGGAACCTACAAGTTAAAATAAGTATGAATTGACTTACTCTTGAAATCCGACCAAACCTTCACCAACAGCACGTTAATCTCATCCACCGACATATCATGTATCGCTTGGAATAATTTTAGGCTTAGACCTTCTAGTACTTCCAGGAAGACGGCCATATAATAGTTATCGACTTCTTTTAGTAATTTATCTTTAAACCAAAATAAATTAGGCAGTTTAGGGATCTCTTCGCAAATACCGATGAATTTTACCTCACGAAAGTAATTTTTATAACAAAATACTTCAACAACAAAGCACCCAAGTTTCCCAGCAGCATTTACAAGTGATAACCAGCCTCTGCTACAAATCATGGGCCACTCTTGCAACCGCTGTCGACGTTCTTTCAAAAATAGCCGCGCCCTTCAGAGCCTCATCAGCAATAGCTCCTACCACAATTTCCGTTTCATCTGCTCCATGGATTTCGAAAACATAGGCGATTTATACGAACACGAAAAGAACGAGCATAACGCCTGCTCGGATTGCGAAAGTGGCTTTAAAAAGTTATCCGAGTTAAATTCGGTAAGTTCATTATGAATCTCAAGCAAAAGGCCTTGTCAACAAAAGCTGAAGTCGGAAATCATGAATACAGCATCTCATATCCGCGGCTCACCTCAACAGGAACTATATCTGCTTCTGTAATGTAGGCTTCCTGTCCCCGGCAGGACTACTTCTCCATATTGAAAGAGGTGGCTGTTTGGAGGTATGACAGAATATATATGTTTGAGAACAACACATACTTATTCTAGGTGCCACCCTGTTCCGACATCCAGAAGTGGACCTGCGGATCATGGATCTCAACAGGAGCCACTGAGCCACAGAACCAGAGCACAGGTTCATTTTGATGATCTGAAGGTAATATCATGTATGTAGTTATTCGTTCTTGACTACGATGAATGATCTTTTGATCTTCATCGGTCAACTCAAGTACAATTTAGTACCCTAGTTAAGTCAAGGTATATAAATATGGACCCCCCCTAGTTCCGGGACACCCTTCAACAAATAAAAAATAATGTATTATTCAATATAATTCACGCGATTCTATAGCTATGAATACAAAAGCTATATTAAATTATTAATTTTCTTTAAACTTATCTCTTCTATAGTCTAAATAATATATTATTTATAACTAAATATGATTAAATTATTAGAAAAATATTATTATTTCTACAATTATTTCATCATTTTTTTTTAACTAATTTAGCCTTATCTGACACTTTAATAAAAAATTAATCTAACTCTAAACCTTACTGTATAATTATATTTGTAAAAGTAATAAATTTTTTGTTTGGATTTTGGCACACTTTTCTTCTTTTAATTAACTAAATAGCTTTTAATTTAGCTTATATACCTTTAAACTCTTACTATACTAAAGTAAGCTAAAATATAGGGCTATTATAACCCCTACCAATTTTGTAAATTACTAATTATATAGAAGAACTTTGTATAGAATATTTAAGTATACAAAGGATATTTTTTTTTTTTTATAGGAATTATAATATTACTGATTAGTTTGGGAGATAGAATAAGTAGGCACTAAACCATTATTTAGTAATTTTATAATAATTTATATTAATTACAAAAGTAAAGCCTAGTTAGAGTGCGACATAGGGCAGGTTAGGTTGGTTTCTAAATAGTCAAAACCATTTATAGGTCAATTTTTAAATAATCAAAATTATTTATGGGTCAGTTTTTAGGTAGTAGAAATTATTTACAAATTAGTTTTTAAATAGTCAAAAAAACCACTTACAAGTTATTTTTTTTAAAAAAAAAAAAAACCAAAAATAAATTTAAAAATTATTAAAATTATGAAAATTATTCTATTAAGAAACTGTAAAATTATAAAAAAAATAATTATATTTAAATTATATTAGTTTACATATAGATTTAAACATTTTTTATGTAGATTTATATGTAAAATAATATTTTTATTTTTATTACTTAAATCAAAAGCTAAAAAGCTCAAAATATTAAATTAAAAATTTCCAAAGTAATTATAAAAAAATAAAAAAAATTTTAATTATATCAAGCCATTTTAGTTTAAGAGTTTGTAATTATGTTCAAATTTTACTTTTTACTATTAAGTATGTTCTAAATAAATATTACCATTTTTAATATTAAAGTTTTGTTTTTTAATAATGTTTAGTGTTTAAAATATACCGGGGATGGCGAGGAACGAGCCTAGAAAAATTTTTTGAGTCAGAGAATCAATTTACCCCTCCCTGACCCAGGTTTTTTACCAAGAAAAAAAAAAGCCGATACCTTACCAAGTTAGGAAAATACTTTAATATAAATTTTTATTACCTTTTAACTCAATCTTAGTTTTTTTCCTAGTTCAGAGTAGGTTTTCCCTGTTGTAATAACACATTTTTATAAACACATACTAACAATTTAGAAAAAGCTATGTAAATAAATTATTATATAATTCTAAATAAATTAAAAAATCAAATATTAAAAATCATATTATTATATTATTTTAAATTAAAGAACTCTAATCTATAACTCCCAACCTAAAAATATACTCAATAAATATCTTTTTTATCTACAATAAATTAAAAAAATATATACCCACCAACTACAAAAACATAATGCAAATATCAAACATAAACTCCAATTAAAACAATAAAATTCCTAGCTATAATAAAATTATAAATAATTTTATAAATAGATACTAGAAATCCAGATGGAAGACCAACACCAACACCAAAAAACTATAAAAACTTATTTTAAATTATATTCTAATTTTTAGGTTATTAATTATTTATATATCCACCTATATTAAATAAATAAGCTTATTACATACCTATTCTTATCATATCATCCAAATCATTTTTAATACAACCATAAATATAAGCTAACTAAAATATTGCTTTTATTCTAAATATTATATACCTTCTTTTTATATTTACTTTTGAAATCTAATAAGTAAAAGTTATACTAGCTCTTATTTCTATTATCATAATCTTATAATTCCATTTTATTTTTACTATTTAGTTAAGTTTAAACTAAAGTATAAAACATTTAATCTTATAGGTTCCTTCTTTTTTATTTAAAATCAGATAATTTTAATTTTTAAGCTAAAGTTTTAAGTAAATATAAAGTTTATTTTTTTAAATATATTGTCCTATTTTTCCTAAATTATTATTATTTTTATTTTTATTAAAATAAATAGCCCACTAGCTACTATTTTTTTATTATTATAGATTTTTAATAATTTTAAAATTTTTTTATTATAAAATAATACAACCAGCAAAATTAGCTTTTAATATACTATTATTAATTATCATATCATTTTTTTAAATAAAAACAACTTTTATAATAATAATAAAGTTAAAATATATATTAACAAAATAAAAAAATACCATAAATAAAATCTTATTATTAAAAAATTTAATTATAAATGTTTTAATAATTATTTATAAAATTTCTAAAACTTTTACATTTTATTTTATATAGTGTTCGAAAAAATAAGCAATATGCCCCGCCAAGAAGTACCTCCAACACAAATTTTGGTGAAAGGTACTTCTTGGCGGGGCATATTGCTTAATTTTTCGAACACTAATTTTATATCTAAAATTATATTAAGTCAATGTGTATAAATATGGACTACCCCTAATTATGAATAATGTGTTTTTGTGAAAACTTGCTTTCACACAATTACACGCGTGATTTTATTCTTTTTCGTACAACTACAGTATTTAGCTAAATAAGCTAGTTTTTTATGGAGTAAATTGAAAATGGCTAGTAAATGCATATATAATAAAATGGATATAACTGCAGTAATAGAAGTTCTTAAAAATAGTCAATTATTAAAAATTGTTGTTACTACCTATATGATATTATATTCTACGTTCTGGAATTAATTAGGTATTTAATAACCATATAATCTAACTCATAAAAACTAGCAGCAATTTTTTAAAATATAAAAAAAAAGATTTTGTAAAATAAATTTTATATTAAGAAATTTTTGGATATGTTTTTATATATATCTAACTCTGGGTTATTATTATTAAAATTTTTAAAATATAAGGTGATAGTAATCTATTGGGTAAATGATGGATTAGCAACTTTTTAGGCTGTTACCTACAAGTTAAGATTAAGCTTAATTATCATATCAACTAATAATAAATCAATTGTACAAATCTAACTAATATAAATAAATTATTTGGCTTATATAAGACTATATCTTAAATCCTTTTAGAATAATAATACAATATAAATGAGAATAATATAATAGCTAGAATAAATATAAACAACTTTATTATTAAAAACTCCAGCTACCAGAAAAATTAGATCCCTATAAAAACAAATTATTCACATTTTTGGACCTTATTTATCAAGTATATATCTATTACAAATATTATACTTAATCCTTTAATAATTTTCAAAACAAAGTTTATTCAAAATTAATAATTTTATATAAAAATATTAAAAAATAATTTTAGATAGCAGGTAATTTACTCAGAAAATAGCTAAATAAGTAATACTATTATATTAAAATAATTGATAAAAGTATTTTTATTGGAAATAGTTATTAATAATTCTTTAAAAACAAGATTACTAATAATTAATAGTTATGGTTTATATATAATTAATAAATTTATAATTTAGTACTATTTTAATAATATATATATATTATTTTTATTTGCTTATACTTTTTATATTATTTAGTTATTAGATTTGGGATATTTTTTAATCTTGAAGGTAATATATCAATAATAATTAAATAAATTTATAAGTCTGAATAATACTATATATATAAATAAGGTGTTATTTCTTCAATTTTATACTAAAGTATGCATAGCTATTTTTATAATAAAAAATATTATTATAAAATAAAAAATAATTAGACTTTACTTCTGTAATTATCACAAATTATTATAAAATTATTAAGTAATAATTTAGTAGTTATTTATTTTAGTCTCTAAATTAATTTTCAATATTATTATATCTATAAAAAGTTAGGATATTAATTATATGTTTAAATTCTTTATACAAAATCTTTTTATATATTTAATAATTTGTAAAATTAGTAAAAATTAGGATAAGTTTATAATTTAACTTACGTTAGTAGAATAGAAGTTCAAAAATACAAAGGCTAAGTTAGAGATTATTTAGCTAATTAAAAAAAAAAAAATACATATAGAACTAAATAAAAAATTTATTATATCTGCAGATATAGTTACATAATAAAAATTAAAACTAAAGCAACTTTTTATTAATATATTAGATAAAGCAAAATTAGTTATGGAAAACAATAAAATGATTATAGAAGTAAAGGTACTTTTTTAATAATCTAACTATATTTAGCTGCAAATAATATATTATTTAAGTTACATAAATGATAATTTTACAAAAAGTTAGTAAATTAATATAATTTTTATACTTATAACTCTAGGATTGTATGAAATATGTTTAATAATATATTATTTCTTGAGTTGTTGAAAGGTGGTCCGGAACTAGGGGGGTCCATATTTGTACACATTGACTTATTACATAGTTCATAAGCTAAATACTAAAAAGATTTTTTTTAAATAAAAAATTTATTATCATGTTTTTAATAAAAATTATATTCATAAATTACTCTACTTATTAAATTTATTAATAAATATAATAGAAACTAAATTTAAATATTATATATTTAAAATTTAAATATAGATGTTAGTTTTTATTATTATTCTTCTTATTACTATAGCAGGGATTCTTATTAATACTTTTAATCTTCTTTTTTTAAATGCAGGCAGTTTAGCAATAAAGATTATAACTAATTTAATAATTTTTTTTAACCATTTTGATTATATATAAAATATAAGCATAAATGTTTAGAAAAAAAATAAATAATTAATAAATGTAAATATAAAAAAAAATTAAATAAATAAATTAAGTAAAATATGGCAAAATATTCTATTACTTAATAATAATCTTATATCAATAAATAAATTATTTCTTAATTTTAATAAAATTGGAAAATAGCCATAAAAGGTAAATTTAATATTAATTTTGGTTATATATTCAAATTATATAATAAAGGTTTAGATAAAAACAGGATTTAGAACAAAATCTAAAACAAAATTTTATATAAATATAAATATATTACTTATTTATATTATTATCTATATAATATAACTAAATATGATAAAAATATACAAAATCCAAATTCTGAAATTATTTTTAAAGCATTAATAAATATTTTTATTTTATAAAAAGATCAAACTCTTTATCTTCTGTTTTCTTCTATCCATTTTAATTAAATTAATTTAGTAAATTAAAATAAAATTTTAATTAATATTTCTTTATTTTTAATATTTCCTATATTTCCTCTTTCTTTGTGTATTACTTGTGAAGCTTAAAATTGTACCATTATTAAAAAAAATAAAAAAAAAGTAGTTAGCAATATTATATCAAAGAAAATAAATTTATCTAAAAAAAAAAAAATTAATAATTTTCTTTAAATAAATATTATTATAAAAATATATTAATACATTAAAAAAACTCCCTTAATATTAAATAAATATTAAAAAAGATATAAAAAGAAATTGACTAATTAGGAAGTAATTGAATACAAACTAAAATATTAAAATATAATAAATAAAAGTTAAATAATCAGCAAATTATTAAAAATAAATAAATAAAAAAATAAAATAAATAAAAAAAAACAGATTCTAAAAGATAGAATCAAAATAAAATATAAAACAAATTTAAAAATAAAAATAAATTTAAAAAAAGTGAAGTAAAAAAAAAAACATAATACCCCCCTACTTCAAATCCTAAAAAGAAAAAGTCCAAATTCAAGATCAAAAAAAAACTTAGCAAGACTTTCAACACCAAAAAAAAATATAATCTACAAAATGGAATTTTTATAAACAATAGTGGGATATTAGGATTTTTAACAAAAGTCAAAAAGGCAGAATTAAA
>JAJTUB010000164.1:0-25390 GCA_036971345.1 Dactylellina drechsleri | reverse complement strand
ATACCCTTTCTATTACTAAATTTAAAAAAAAAAAATTTAAATCTAAAATTAAAAAAAAATTCGGTTAATCTTTTAATATAAAAAAAAAATATAATCTAAAAAAAAAAATTTTTATAAATAATAATAAAATAAAAAAAAAATTTTTAAAAAAAAAAAAAAAAAAAAAAAAAAAAAAAAAAAAAAAAAAAAAAAAAAAAAAAAAAAAAAAAAAAAAAAAAAAAAAAAAAAAAAAAAAAAAAAAAAAAAAAAAAAAAAACTAAAATTAAAAATTAAAAAACAAAAATTCAAATTTTTTAATAATAAATTCTAAAAAAATGAAATTAGCTTTCTTTAAATCTGGCAAAAAAAAAAAATAAATTTAATCCTAAATTTAACAATTATAATTCAAAAAATAAAAAAGACTGGGAAAATGAAAATAAAAATAATAAAAATAGAAATTTAAATTCAAAAATAATATTACTTTTTAATAATAAAGAGAAAAATAAGTTAATAAAACTTTTTTCTAATAAATAAAATTGTTCTAAATAGTGTATAAAATAAATATATAAACTTATATAAAAAATAAATATTATTTATCTAATATTCTTAAAAAATATATTTTATTATTTTATTTGTGGAACCCTTTTTATACTGTTAATATATATTTATAAAATTAAATAAAGAATAAAAATTTTATTAAAAATAATACTCTTAATTAATAGACAATTTATATACCAATTTTTAAAGAATATTATAAGAATAATATTTCAATTTATAACTATAACTCTCTATTATTAAATTTATAAAAACTTGAATTAATTTATTTTATACTTACCAAAAATATTTATAATATGAATATTACGAAAAGTCTGCAATATAATAAAAAAAAAATAATTATTATATTTCTAAATATAAAAAAATATCAATATTCCTCAAAGGTATACTAATATAATTTAAAATATTATAATAAAAAAGTTTAACTTAACTATTTAAATCCACCTATTATAAAATTTTTAAATAAAAGCCATTTTATATCTATACTAAATTAAAAAACCTAAAATATCTTTTATTAATAATATTCTCCAAATTATCTTTGATAATTTTACTTTTATTTTTGATCTTTTGATTTCCACCTATAAAAACTATTATATTTATGAGCATGATAAAAAAAAATTATTTATAAATTAGTATAAAATAATTAGTTATTTCTATTTAACTTTTAAATTTAATAATATTATTTTATATTTATAATAGGATTTTAATTATTGAACATCTAAAAATTAAAGTTTTTTCTATTAAATTATAAATATAAAAATAGGTAAACCAAAACTTATTTATAAAAATTATTAAAAAGTTATTTAACATCTTTCCCTTAATGCAAAAAACACTTATACTGTAAGTAATTATTTTATTAATAAAAAATATATCAGAATATTAGGGCCTAAATAGTAAATAATCTTTCTTTTAAAAAAATATTAAATTAATTTAAAATTAATACTTATTTTACTTTTTATTAAAAATATATTAATATTAATAAATAATAACACGAATTTACTATAACTAGCCAATTTAAAGCTTTTAATTAACAAGCTTTTTTTTATAAATATTTGAAAATTATTCTGGTATTAAATATAAACTTCTATGTTATTAATAATTTAAATTTATAAAAACTTTTTCAATTTTTAAAACCATTTTTACAAATATTAATTATTTATCAAATTAAAAAAGTATTGATAAAAAAATAAAAAATTATTAAAATAAATCTTTTCTAAAAATTATTTCTTAATATAAAAATATTTTTGATAATAAATTGTTAAATTTTAACAAATTATTTATTTATTATAATTATAATTAGTTATTTTATTAATCTCAACTAAAAATTATAAAATATTTTATTAAAATTTAAAAATATTAAAAGTTCATATATAGGAGTAAATTTTTTTATTATTATATTTTAAATTTTATAAATTTTTAAACTTAAGTTAAGGTTTTTTATATTGATTACTGATAATATAAGTAATAATAAAATTTTTAATTAAAATTTAGCCTTATAAATTAAAAAGCTAATTAAAAATAGGTAATATGTAGAGGTAATGTGTATATTTTATTTAGTATATATTATTTAACTTATTTGTAAAAATTTTATAAGAAATATTAAAATGCTTTTAAATAAAAAGATAAATATTTGATATATATTTATAAATACAAAATTAACTAAAATAACTAATATATTAGAAGGGTTTATTAAAACTTTTCAAAAAGTACTTTCTTATTATAATTTTATTTTTAGGATAATATTTATTAATATTAGTATGTATTTATATAGATTTGTTTCCTGGTAAAAATTATTATTGGGAGCACTCCCTAATTTAAACATTTTAAATCCTTTTAGCCTACCGAAGCCTATAAGAAACCTGTTGCCCCTATTAAAGATATTTTGATTTGTTGGAATTTTTTTGTTTAAATATTAATTTGTATTATTTAATTTTGTTATTATTTTTAATATAAGTAGAGAGTTATTTATAATACATTAATCTTCTTCTTACCTCTAAAGAATGGGAATAAATTAAATAAATAACAACTTTTTTTTAATTATTTTATTGATATACAAATCTGGTTTTACAATTTAAAAATATTACAATTTATTTTGTTTAAAAGATTTATAATAAATTATTTAATTATTTTGATGATATGAAAGATGTTTTTGAATATTAATTTAAACCTTAAAAAATTAATATTTTTAATATTTTTAAGTCTGCAATTAAAAAATTGAAAGTATATTATAAAAAAACCTATTATTTTGTTAAATTATTTTATAATTTAGGCAATTATTTAAATTTTTAAATTAAATTTGATGATTATAGAGTGTAGAGTAGAAATTATAAATAATAATATTAAAACAAATTTTAATAATTTTATCTAGAAAATTATAACAATTTTGTAGATTACAGAAACAATAATAAAAAGGAAATCATACCTGAAACTGATAAATAGTATTTATTTTAGGATTTTTTTAGTTTTATAAAATATAATAATATAAGTGTTAAATATACAGAGTTTAGGATATATTATAAGTAACTTTCAAATTTGCAAGAAAAAGATATTTTACAATTTTGGTAATTAAATAAGATTAAATTTCCAAAAATAATAAAAATAGTATATAATATATTAGTAGTTTTTCTTATTTTAATTATTTTTAAAAGAGTTTTTAGCATTATTTGAGACATTCTTCATTATTATCAAAATAAAATGAATGCTGTTATTTTAAAAGATATTATAATGGTAAAGTTTTTTTTTAAATAGTTAAAAATAAATCAATCTAAAAAAAAAAAAAAGGAAAAAAAAAAAAGTTTAAATAATAAAAAAAAAGAGAAAAAAAAAAAAGTTTAAAAAATTAAAAGAAGATTATAACTGGACTAAAAAAAATCTAATTATAAAATAATTTATAACAAAATACGGCTATCTTCCCCTTATTTGTCTATAATGATTTTAAGGAAGAGGTTTAATTTTAGAGTTCGACATGGGGCGGGTTGGGTCGGTTTTCGGTGTTGAGAAACCACCCACGGGTTGGTTTTTTTTTTTTAAGAAAACCAAAAACCGACCCAAAAACCTAATTAAAAAAAAAAAAAAAAAGAATATTAAATCTATTAAAATACCTGTAAATAAAAGTTTGAGATAGTAAAATAGAAAATTAAATTATCATATTTAATAACTATATATATATAATTATAAATTTAAATTATAGGAGTAATTTACTTCCAATTATTTTCAATATAATATATTTTTTTATTTACATTAATCTTTTTAATTATTAGTATATATTTCTAAAATATATTATTATAACTGTGAATATTATCCTAATTTAATAAAAAATTTAATATTAAGTTAGTAAGTAATTCAATATTATGTTAAAATATAACACCAGCTCAATAACACCTCTTATATTTTTTTTCCTAATCAAAAAACCAGTTCGGGGAGGCCCAAATTAATACCCCAATTCAAAAAATTTTTCCAGGCTCGTTCCTCGCCTCCCCCGCCTGTTTTTAAACGCTGTATAATACTAATCTAGTCTTTTACTAAGTTGATTTAATAAAATCAATCTTAATAATATTTATTTATATTTTTATTAATAATTTAATAAATAGTTATTTATTAATATTAATAACACTATTACAAAAGATATCATCCAGTATATTTCAATATTAAGTAATATATATAGAATTAAATCTAATATTCAATAACTATAAACAATAGATATTATATAATAATAAATAAAAATAAGAATATTATAGTATATATAAAAATTAATAAATTAATAATTAACCATGGTATTGACCAAGTGAACACCGACATCGTAGCGATGCCAGTCGCACATTTGGACGCACATCTTGGCGTACCGCCATGCCCAATCGGTCTTCTGGTTGGTTTTGGAGGCCTCTGGTGTCAATCTCCGGTTGAAGAGCACGATAGATTTGATAGATAGGTCAGATAGCTGTGTTTTATCATAAAACGAGCCATTGTGCACGATATCTTCGTCTCTATAGTCGAGAACGATCGCTAGCGGGTGTAGCTGTCCATCGGCACCCAACTCAAAGATACAAACAGAAGCACATCCATATCGATTGTGGGACTTGACTCCCTTCTCTTCCGTTTTGATATCTTGCTTCGCTCTGAGACCTAGGGCTTTCCTGAAATAGCTGTAATCTTGAATATAAAGATTCCCTGCTCGCCAAGCTTCAATGATGCGCTTTTCGGCATTTCTGGCGTTCAACTTATTTGCGGTGGCGATAAAACTATTGGCCCAGTTTTCAGATATCAGTGTAATAGTAGTGGGATTCAGACCTGACAGGTGTTGTCGAGCGAATTGCTCATCCGTATATCAGTCTTCACGAAGACTGATAGTAGGCTGCGTGTAGAGACTGAGGAGCTTAGGCTCTTTATTCGTGTAAAGTTTGGCAGTTTTCTTCCTAATAGCTTCCAAGTTTGTGTTAACCTCAGACCACTAAGTTCCCAAAGCAAAGTTCGAGACTTTTCCTAGGATCCGGATGGTAACGAGACCAGTAATAAGTAGATCAAGCGCGAAGTCAAATATCGAGGTAGTTGCGTTCGTCCTAGCGAGCTCGAGTGGGGCTCTATAAATATGTGGAGGATAATCTTTGTCTATGCCTGTGCTCCATCCGAAAAGATTCTGCTTCACACTTGTGGGGAGACTCAAAGCAATGATGGGCTCTGTTGAGTTGGCGATGTGCATCGCAGAATAACTATCACAAAACATCAGATTGGGTTTTAGGAGACAGCAAATCGGAGGTACTTAGTCTTACGTTTTGATAGTATCATCGTATGTTTTAACCAGCGTCCGAGCCGCCTCTTCGTAGGTCATTTCAATACCGCTATCTTCATCATGATTTGGATCTTTCTGCAAGCAGTTACGTGGAGCTTTCAAACCACTGTTGTTATGGTCGTATGGGCCTTGCCCCTCAGGAGAAACGTTGAGTCCAATAGAGCTCATATGTCTGTTGAAAACGCTCGGGTCGACGAGATCAGGGTCTAGGTTATCCAGTTCGTCCTCCAATTCAGAGTCAAGCTCGTAATAGGATCCATTGTATTCATCATCAATATCACCATCATCGCGCTTGTCATCATTCTCGTCGTCGGAGCCGGAGTAATCTTCATATTCAACATATCCTGGCCTCATGAATCTCGGCAGTGATTCAGGTTCGAATTCATCGCCTGGGATGTATTCTTCAGTCTTGCCAGTGAACGGGTCAGTCGTGGTAACATCGAAAGATCCATTAGTTAGGAGTCTGTGAATGAATTCCCCATCTAGCCCTGCGGTGAAGATATGAACATCGCTTTCGCAGCTGCCGTTCACAGCAGCTGCAACAGAAAGGTTGGTGTCGGGTCGTAACATGTCATTAATCTCTTCCTTAGGGCTCCAGTCACCTTCCCCTCGCTGCTTAGATACGAACAGTTTCTGACCTTCTATCCAAAACACCAACACCTGCGGTTGAACCTTTATGTTGCCATGAGGATCCAGTTGTTTAACATTGTTCGCTAGCGCGATTTTAGAATCCGCGGAAACCGGGACGTTCAAAGACCCAGGCCGCCAACGACCCCCTCCCCACATAAACTCTTGCAAGCGGTTATCCGGAGTAAGGCAGAAGTTTCGTAGATCTGGATCGGGCCAGGCCCATGGGAAACGGTTAATGCTAGCAACCGGAGAGTTTCTCGCGACCTGGGACTCGCTAATCACTAAATCCTCCCCCTGGTCCCAAACTTTGTCTCCATCAGAGCCATAACAATACATTCTCAGCGTTCCGTCTGGTGTAGTGTGATAGAGCCTGGAGAGAAAAAATAATTAAACCTGCTCTACTCGACTAGAAATAAAGCAAATGATGTGAAGCCCTACCTGACACTATCAGCGCCATCCCTCCCGAAAGATGAGGCGCTCATATGACCCCCGTTCGCGAGCGTGTTGCATTGTGGTCCAAGTGGTCCAGTTGATTGCACCTCATGGTTGAAATTAATCTCACAGATGTGGTTCTGCGGTCCAACGTAGTACAAGTTGACGCGAGGATCCAACCACATAACCGCGGTAAGAGGGGTTCCTAATTGCGACGCCCCAGGCTCCAGGATGTCCTTGAAGGTCCATTCCTTGTTGTGCTTTGTCCAAGTGCCCTGACAGAGTTCACCAGTGTGCTTTTGGAAAAATAATTTCTACATTTGAAGATTTAGCTTGGCAAGGTTTTTGGCATTGGTCAACTTTTTATAACAGCAACACCTACCACAAACCTGCCGTCAGCGGCAACAACAGAAGCATAAGCGCTTTCGAACTCTTGTCTTTCCATAATTTTTGCTAGGAGTTAAGATCAATGAAGGAAATTATTAAGCAGTATGGATGGTGTAGAGTAGGCCTGACAAGAATGGGTCTTGAAAAAGATCTTCCAATGTTTCCCTATATCTTGTTAATTAGGATCGCAAAATTGTGACGTCTACAACCGAGGGTCTCGAGGGTCTCGGATCCCTCGGAACTTATATAAAAGTTAAAGGTTGCAATTGGAGATTATAGCTGCAGACCTCTGATTCTGATATCATTTCACATTACCGTACGCCAAACTGAAGAGGCTGGTCGGCATTAGAGCTAAACAGGGATAGGTTAACAGTATAGTTTATGCGATGATTATAACCAAGACTAGCTGAATATAACAGCTAACGTAGTATCACCGCCCACAGGCGGTGTACCCATTGCGGAAGGTTAAAGCTAAGTTAATGAATTAAATTCAAATGTAGGCTAAAGTCACTAAACCATGTGGCTCGGCACAACATAGACACCGCTCAGGTCAGGAGTAATATCAGGATAGAAGCAAACACCCTCCTTAGAGGCAATCGAACCGGTGTCCTCGGTAGAATTAAAATTCTTGGTGGAGTCGCTCGGGTATTCAGAATCCATGAAACTTTTACACCATTTTTCAACTTTGAGTGAAAACCATTCCGCTGAGAAATTTGCAACCCGATTTGAAGGATTATTACGCGTCCTTAAAAGCACATGAAACCTCGAGCCTCGTTATATGGCGGACGGTGTACGAGAGCTTTCGGACCCAGTCTACATCATTGCCTCGAATTCTGGGGATCCTGGGTAGCAACGCTCCGTTTTCAAAGATCTCCAATTCACCCTATTGATTTTTCGCAACTTTGAATGTGTATTCTGCTCCAGCTTTCACCCTTTTCACAAAAAGATTTGGAGCCCTTTCCGTTTCTTCTTTTAACTTCTGCCAATCACTGTCGGTGCATGGAAACGATACACAAACGGTTGTCTCGGATGGCAGCGCCCATGTATGCAAAACGGCACCGGACATTTCGTCGATCTCGAATTCGGAATTAGGATGGGTATTAGGCTGAAGTCTGGCGACTGATGAGAATGGAGAACTAGTTATAAAAGATTAAACAACCGCCTGCCTTGGCACAACTGGAGCGCTCGTCTCGTCGGTATATCCTGGGTAGATGTTGTAGACTGCGGCGATTGCAGAACCCTGAGCCCGGCGATTGCAGCACTCTGAGCCCAGCCAACATCTAACACCAAGTTCTCACCCTTTTGCCGGAGAATTCGGCATAGCGGTTTTTCAACGACTTACTGGTCCCGAAGGAAGAGGTAATCACCATCGCCATGAAGCACTGGTATTTGTGGATGTTTCTGGTTCATGAGCTTGATTTTAAGAGTCGTGTAGTCTCTAACTTTTGAATAGGTTGGTAGGGCTCCGTTAAAATTCTTCTTCAGCAATTCCAGCATCCAGTAGATAAGAATGTCGTAGACACGGCCATCTTCAAAAGCTTGTTCTCCAGCGGATCCGTTGCTCTCGCAGGCCGTGATAAAAGTGCATCCGGTAGGATTCAACAGCCAAGATGTCTTATTTTCTCCGTTTCTATCCTCTGACAAAGGCATACTATCTTCCGTATCGGATAAACGAAATTTTTCATATATATCCTCTTCGGATGAAGCGAGACCGCTGTCGTCCCCGCGACCACAGTCGGATAACTCAAGAGCGTCATTTTCGTTGTCGCCACTACTAACATCGTCGCCGCATCTGATAGTAAAATTTTCGGTCTCAGAGTGACGCACCCCTTTGCCCGAAAAGCAACTATCAAGTACAAGCGTAACTCGGAGGCCTTTTTTGTGACCATATTTCGTATCATGATCCCGAGATCGTATCCGAGGAGGTATTCCCCTCCATCCATGACATCAGCAAGAGCAAGAGCAGTACCAGGGCCACTATACCCATCATTCCTATAACACTTATTCGAGCCGTCACCGGAGGGGTGTTGTAACGATGGGTTCCTTAACAAACGGGTTGGCGTCGATCGATCGAGAATAAGCGAGATTGCCGATCCGCCCTCTCCCACACGAGAGATTTTGCTGGGACACCACCAAATTTTGCCTGTGTCCCTAACCAGCAGGTCGCCTGGAACAGGAGGCCTTTCGTCCGCCTGTTCCAGGCGCTGATTGGCCGCTTGATAATCCAGCAAGGTCGTGAAAAAAATAACCAATCAGCGCCTGGAACAGCCGGCCTCGACCAATCAGCGCCTATTTTGGTATGGTTTGATTAATATGGATGTTCAATTTCTCAACGCAGATCGACTGGTATGTATGGGTAAGTTTAATCCCTTGCACGGTGGCGCTGGGTACCACGCTAGTACCGAACATGTATTTGCCAATCTAATTACAATACTAAAATCTAGTGTACATACCATTCGCGTTAATAACTGCCTGATAATGCTTTTGTATGGTTTGTAGTAAATTTATTATATAATCTTTAGGTACTGCCTTTTATACCTTAATAATGTATACATGTAGTTGATTATATATTGGCTTCTTAATTTTATTATATTTATCTTAAATATAATTTTTTATCTAGTTTCACACTAATTTAATAGGATTTAGATTTGAAGAAAAAGAAGGCTAGTAAATTAAAATAATATTATATTTTAAAAAATCACAAATTATAACTTTAATAGTATGCAATAAAGCGCCATTTTGTATTAATACTAGAGATTTATTAAATTATTATTTATAGAGTTGAATTTAACTGTTTATTATAGGTACTATATGCTGTTTATAAATTTTTATATTAATTTTATTCTAATCTTTTTTCTAGAAAATATCTGAATTTTTGTAAGTACTTGTAAATAAATTTTAGAATATTTAGTTGCTTTTATGCTAGTATTGTTTTATAATATATATAGAATCCTATTTTTTATTAAGTCATTTAGTAATATATAGTTACCTATGTGTACCACTGGTAATTTATATTTCATTTATCCATAATATTTATGCTTATTATTTAAAAATCTAGTAAAAATGCTTAATTACTTAAGTAAGTTGAAGTTACCTATTTTTTTTTGAAATTAGTAGTTTCTAGTAAGTAATCTGATGGCAAAATCTTAAGCAATATAGTATATGTTTTATTAAGTAAACATTAAAAATGCTGTTGAATAGTGTTATTAACAGTTTTAAAAAAATCATTTGATATATTATTTATAAATTAGTTATATATTTAACTAATTCTACTTCCTATTTACCTATTATTAAATGTAATTTTTTAGTATGTTTGCTTATTTCAGTATTATTGATGTGTATTGTTGTTTAAATCTGGGATTTAGTAAAACCAGTACATACTACAATCTCTATAAATATTATTTTGCTGTTATTATAAAGGTTGTAAATGTATACTTGCTGTTCAGTTGTTAATTGTTTGGTGTTGGTAGATTTTTTGGAGCGTGTTATAGTTACAATAATAATTGCAATGACGGTTATAATAATTTTTCAATGATTTTTTTAATTATTATTATTAGTTATTAGAATATTGTTTATGTGTAATATTATATTTTGTTTTTATTAGAAAATTGGTACATTGGTTGGTACCTCGAGGTACAAGTGCATGGACGTGCAGGGGTTTTTTTTTTTGCTCGATACCACGTAGTAGTGTTAAGGGTAGGGGCCATATAAAGCTAGCTCTCATTCATATAAAAAAAAAACCTTATAATCAGTGCTCCGGCCCCCGCGACGTCAAAAGAGCAACAAGGCTAACCCACGTATGCGGCCAGGATACGAGTATCATCAGCCACATTTCTAGCCACAACTGCACTGGAGCTAAAACTTATTTTGGTACCAACAGAAATAGCTTGAGTAATTAGGAAGAAAGTGAGTATTAAAAGTAGGGGTAAAGCCTATAGATCTATAGATTTATTGTGTCAATAGCTAAGATCGCGTATATATACTCTATCCGTACGGATTTCACTAAATCCCCCATTTCTAGCCCGTGATCAGAAAGCTTGATGCCAACACAAGAACATTTAGCCAATATCTTGTCAAAGATTCGCTTGAAAACAATTTCTTAAAATTCAATTGTTAGTCCATAGTTTACGTAATGCTCTTATGACTAATTTCAAGCTGTTATAATTAAATGAAAGCATATGCCATTTTCGACCATGAATAACGGATGCATATGGTTCCGCGTTATTAAGCAACATCCGGTTCCAGTCTAATAATATTCCAGAGCTGGTGTGAGTTTCGATGTTTATTCCATTGGTAAAGCGTTCTCCTAGATTTCGATATACGAAATTAGCAAATAGCAGCCATTGAGTTTAGCCGAATAGAGAGCTCGCACCCTCCAGATCCACCCCGCGATACATCTTGCTGGTCCAAAACTTGGTTGCTATTGATATTTTCAATCCTGGTGTACCAGCTGTTAAATCAGCTCTAGAAACCACCGCAAATAATAAATATTCTCAGATCCAATCACTTACACGTATTCACCTGCGAACTCGCTGCCAATATAATAGTGGCACCAACTCTGAGGCTCTAGTAGGGCACTAGCTCCAGGTATTTGACCGACCTCATAATTACGAGCGCGTAGATACTTGTCTGAATTGACACATCTGATTTTCCAAGGTGACTTTCTATCATTGGGATCAAGTTTGATGAGCTGCAACTTTTGGTTACCATTATTCCAGTCAAAATCCCAGCAGTGAGCATCAGAGCTGTTATCTGTAGAATCCCAAACGAGTTTTTCAGTGAGACATATTCGCACTTATATTCGTTAGTCAAAACTTGGGGATTACGGTGTACCCACTTGCGCCCATGTCAATAGCCCGCCTCCCTGCGATATTCACAATCATGACGAGCTTGTTATGGTAGCTAGGATCAAGATTGTTTTTATGTTCGAGTTTTTCTCCTTTCAGGCGAGATACCTCGGCATCAGACTGATTTGCCCTGATTCTCTGTTGTGCTGCGTCTGTTTGAGCCGTGTCTCGCTGGGATATTGCTGTGGCCTTCTCCTCTTCGAATCGCTTGGCTCGGCTGCTTTCCTGTTGTAGGTCGTACTGCACCGACTGTATTATTTCGAGAAACTTTAGCCTTCGAACGCATTTACCATTCGCCAGTCTAGACACGGGAAGGGGGGTTTTTTTTCTTCTACAATCCCGTACCATACAGCCGGAAATTTTTAGATTAAGTTACCTTCTTCTCCCCTTCCAAATCCAACACTTTTCTTTGGAGTTTCTCAATTTCGGTCTTCATTGCAGCCTCCCTTTCCAAACGAAGTTTCTCTACCTCTTCAGCACTTAACTTCACTTTCTCTGCCTCTGCTGCCAAAGCCGCTTTCCGGCGTCTCTCTTCCTCTATCTCGTAGATATTTGTGAAGTCATTTGGGAAAAGACGAGTGTCGACCGTGTTAGTATTGGTGTTGTGGGTGGCTATGGGCGACATTTGGGAATTCTGAATTGTATGGATAGGGATCTCACTTGATCGATAAAATTTGGCAAAGGCAGATGCAAAAAAAAATTACTCTTATTCTTCGCAATCAAATCATTCAAGAGAATAGATATAGCGAAACTGCCAGCCCACAGTTTTATGAGCGCCCATTATTTCCTACCTGATCCACTTCTTAGCCAGCCGGGATGTTGAAAATGCTCGCGTTGGTCTTCAGGCACCCCACCAGATGCGAGTGCGACGGATGGGGAGATTGGAGCTGAAATTCACGTCCAGTAGCCGAAACAATGCCGCCTGAAAACGAAGTTGATCTCCACATCATGCAGCCCGTAACGAAGTCCACTAATGTGATGATGGCTTGCAGCCTCTAAAACTTTCGCACCCATAGCTCATCATTCGCAACTAATGCGGATCGGAAATTCAGACGGCTCACATGTCTGCTAGGCCGCGTGTTCTACGTTTTCGAGTGTTTCCTGAATTCAGCCCGCAGGCTAGCGGCTAACGGTAGTTCACCTCGCCCAATTAGTTCGCATCTCAGGACGCAATCTACCACCGTGTTGTGGGGAAGACCTGCGAACTCATATTAAATATTTTTGAGTATGTGCGCTAAGATGTGTTTTCATACTTTTGTTGGAATTGTTATGGAATCATTCCAATCGAATTTTCTATCCGGAGAAATTAGAGAGACAGAGACATATCTTTCATTTTAGTTGTTTCCTCCAGACCGTAGGCTTAGTCACAAATGGAATTGAATCATAAAGCTATAATTTTCAGAATATAAGCTAGAAAAACGATTACACTTCCAGAGAACGTAGCTAACCCCTCCCCCAAACAACTCCAAGGCGCGAAATGATCCCAGACGTCACCTCGCCGTAAAATCCTCTGACCGTCCACTTTTTGTTGCCCCATTTAGGCGCTACCTCAACAACTTCAGAGACCCCCTCTGATACCCTAACGTTTGCATCACTAAGATATCTCAATGTTGAAACGTTTAATGGCCAAGCCGGCAGAGTAACTTGCTGTTGTGTTGCAGACCGAATGAATTCCACAGTATCCACATATCCGTCCCCATCTCTTGTTGCCTTACCACCGGTTAGTCTAGCAATCAAAAGATCACTCTTGACCTCGCACTCCCAGACTTTGGTGCCATCTGTGTATCCACCATGGTTAAAACCACGCCCGTTGTGATAGAACACCTTGATGCCACTCAATTTCCCATCTCTGCAAGAAAAGGCGATGGATTTGATACCCCAATTGATGTCTATAGAGTCAAGACAATTGAAGTAAACAGCTTTTGGATCAGAGTCTGCCGGTTTAGTAGCCTCAGAATAATCGTAGGGTGTTGTAGTGATAGATCTTCCCATCAAGAATTTGCCCAAAAAGCCGGGACTCAACTTGGATACACTGCTGATGTTGGCTTGGAGACGGGGTCCAGCGCCAAGGAATGACTTGCACAGTGGTGTGATTGTCCGGACTTTAGGAATAGGCACAAAGTCGTCACTACCCCAAATAATACCAAAGCTTGATATTTTTTTCTTGTGAATGAATCCAAAGAAGCCCCGAAGATTCCATTGGCCCTCATCCGGTTTTGTCCAGAGATAGGTCTTGGTAACTTTGGGCTCTTTCGTGTCCAAGTCAGACTCCTCCTCCTCAGTCGCCGCGACAGTATCTTTGCCAGCGGTATCTTTGGAACCCTTTTTCTTTGAGTCCTCCTTCTCCACAAGTTCATCAGAGGCGGAGGAATTTTGAGAAATGTTTGTGTCTAACACCCTGCAGGTATTAGTTGCAATGCTAAGTGCGCTTATTCCCTTATAACCGTCTTCATCCTCGGCTTCGATAGCCAGGACCTCCACAACGACCTCGGAACCGTCGGTCGCTAATGAGAGGGAGTGCGAAAAACGGCTACTACAGTCGCCGAATTTTCTCAGCTTGCCGCTTGAATAATGAATCTGAAGTCCTTTAATCCATTTATCGACACAGTGAACCTCAAATTTTGCCGGACGGAAAGTTGGATTTAGAACCTGAAGATCGTTCACAAACTGCGCTTGTGAGTGGACTTTGACCTCTCCCGCGCACCCTTCCATATGATAATGCTCAGCTTTATAAGAGTATTTCTTAACGGACTCTTGAAGTCTAAGATCAAACTCGCTAAGCGGTGTCTCGCCGAAGTCATACAGCGGAGGGAGCATAAATTCATCTTTTGATGGTTGTAAATACCCAAGAAGCAACGCAGCGTTTGGATCTCGGACTCCTAATATCGCATCTTCCGGGGAGAGCGAACGCACGATCTGAAAAGAGACGGTTAATTCCTACTGATAACACAAATCGGCTGGATGGTGTGTCTGAACTTACTGGTAGAAGCTGTTTGAAGACTAGCGGATTCAAGAAGTACATGTCACGCCTGAGGTCGGTTGACAGTTTGGGGTTCTTGGCAATAATATCAACCTCGTTGACTATTTTGGCCATTTCGGCTCGGCAAACTTGCCGTGCCTCGATTAGGCCAGGAAATGAAGGAGAGAAAACTTCATATTCTTTGAGCTTCGAGCTTTCTGGGTTGGGGATGTGTGCTAAAGCTACTTGGTTGGAACTTGTAGGAACCAAAACATTTCCGTCGGAATCGGTCTCCAAATCGGCCTCTGAATCAGCAGTCTCGGGTGGTGCTGGGGGCAGAGCTTTGCGCTTCGCTGCCTCATCTTCTTTCAAGGTATATTTATAATCCATCTCGTTAGCAGGCAAAGGGGCAACTTTCGAAAGCTTGTAAATTTCCTCTGTTGGCTGCGCCATCTCGATCGTAGCTCTATTTCCCTCTAGCTCATTCGTGGCATATGTTATCTGTTTCCACAAGGATTTGTAATCCATGTAATTATCCAACAGAGCGCCAGTATAAATGCCAGCGTTCTCATAATCGAGCGGCGAGAATTTGATATTCTGTTTATGGAAACTTTCCAAAGCCGTATACTTTGTAAGAATGGCATAAGTTCGCTGTGGCGTAATCGCGACAAGATCAGGAAATGCAGCAGCGGCTTTTTTGAGTGTTGCGATATTCCACTCATCGGAAGGATCTTTGATACTACCACCACCAGACCAATTGATGGCCATGGTTGTTTCAGTATCCTTTGTCAAATTATTCTTCTTCACTCCAACATCGGCGCTGACTCCACCCGAAAGGGCTCCTGAGCTAAATTGGCCGTCGATATGGGCTTTGATCTCGAAGATTTTAGAATGGTCGTTGACTTTCATCGAAATCACGGCGTTGAGTTCGCCGCCTTCTTCCCAACCGGATATGAAAGTGTCCTTTGGCAGCCAGTTAGCCGGCACTCGCAACATAACATGTTAAATTTATTTTACTTACACCATATACTTCGGCGAAGTGCGACTCATCAACAGTATCAATTTTGTTAAAGATCTTGTAGTCTTCGGCGTGATGGATTTGGTTTGTGACCTTGACCTGCAAATGGAAGTTGATGTCGCTTGACTTGAACTTGTCGCTGTCGATATAGGACCCATTGGCGGCACCTCCAATCTTGGCCGTTTTGATAGACAACGAGCCGGATATGTTCATTGCGTCTTGAAACTGTCAGTTTAGTTACCCCGAATAATGAGATGCGAGTACTTACCCGTTACATCGCTAATCTTGTCAACGAAGCGTGAGGAATAGGTAACTATTTGAGGTTTAACCCATGGCATGACTGTAATGGCTTTAGTAGCTTGCTTCGCTCCGGCACCAGTAACAGCCGCCCGCTCGTCGCTTAGATGGCGATCTTGGTCGCGAGCATCTCTCCTCATACGCGCTTCGGTTTGTCTTTGCAGTCTAGCTTGGCGTCGGCGCTGATCTAGCGCAATCTCTTGTTTGACCGCCGCATCCTTCTTTCGTTTTTTAGTTGCTTCATCATCGTCTTCATTCTCAGATTCACCGGCACCCGCTCCATCTTCTTCCTCATCTTGCGGTAGATCTTCTTCCTCGTATCCTTGAGTTGCTGGCGTTCCATCTTGTGCCTCTGCTACCACAATAGGGTCTGTCCTTTCTTTCTTTTTCTTTTGATTGGGATCTGGTTTGACGGCGACGTCTAAGCAGACTTGCTGGGTGTATGAGTTGAAACCCATACCTAGCCTCATGGCATTGTTATAAGGGGCGAGCATTTGAGCCATTTTGGACCGATTTAGGCTTGCTCAGATGCCAAGCTAGGACGATATATTGAAAAGAGAGTTTTGATGATATTAATGAGAGATGTCGCAAGTACTCATTAGATGAGAGACAGCTAGGCAAGCAGCGAAAATAGGGATAACTAAACTCGAAACCAAAGCAAAAAAATGGAGCAAAGTAAGTTGCAATCAAGCTTCAGAAACTTGCCAATACCGATATATATCGAGAGAATTAAATGTGCTACAATAACAGCAGGTATCAGAATCTGGGAGGGAAAATTCTTTTTGCCCACGCCATGAGGATGTTCACATTGAACCCAATTACTCGGCTATACGCCAGCTAGGACGTAAGAGAACTATGCTACATTGAAGCGTGATTTACCTGATAATGAGAAGCGCCGAAGCTCTATCTTCAGCTCGCGATAGACGGCTCGTGTGGAGCACGGGTTGGGAAACGAATTGGGCGTTCTTGCAGATCGAGAGCTGTTTCGGATTTCTCCACCATCGATAGTGGGGCTAGGGCGCTTTGATTCGTCTCGATGCACGATGCAATGCATCGCATTCGCATATAGCGCGCATTCGCATTCGCATGCGCATACAGGCTAGGCCGGGCATAGGACACCCGTTACGTTACCAGCGCAAGCCTTCTTGGGAATCTTGGCCCGACATGAACATAAATTCCATGATTGTTATTTTCTGGCTATGGAACCAAAATATATGCCGTTCCGGATACGATCAATCAATCAAACTGACAAGAACAAGACTTTCCCAGCACCCGCCATGTCACTGAAGAAATCGAAAGTTGTGGACGAGCCGGATCCAACGAGACCCACACTGGAGGAAACCATCCAATCTGGCAACGCTTTCACTGTCCCATGGAGCCATAATGTCAAGCCACTCATGGAAGGTTTCGACTCTACGAAAATAAGAGACAAGTCGAGGGGGCCTTGGATATCGTATATATCGCCATTCGACGAGAACAGGATACCAAAAATGGAGGCCGTATTAGCTGAACCCGGTGGTGGCATATCGTCCTTCCATGATGGGAAGTCCACTCACGCTGGGACCTGCACAGAACACCTGAGTGGGGGATTAGGATTGACCGCTGGTGTCCCTGGTGTTAGCGTGACCGTGAGCGGAAAGTACGATATGAATTGTATCACAAATCAAAATGTAGGCGATGTGGAACTCTCCTTTTCCCTTAGCTGCGTATATGGACGCACTGACCTTCCTGCCTGCTGATTCTCGAACCACAGGGTATCCAAATCTCGCGTAATACCTCGTGTCGCGTGGGTCGGATTGTCCTTGACCGCACCCCGCCATTCTCAGCTGAAGCGGTGGCAACGCTACGGGCTAAGGATGGGGCGGCCCGGTTCAAAGCCAAGTACGGAGACTATTACGTTGCGGGTTACGAACTCGGAGCGGACGCTGGTGCCTGCATGTCCGCATCGTCCAGCTCCTCCAGGAAAGAGGAAACGATAGAGTTAACCGTTACGGTGGAGGCGCTGTTCTGGTCAGAGAGTGTAACAACTTCAACTACCAAGACGACAACAACGGCTGATTCTGCATTCAGCTTTTGCGGGTACAACAGTCTAACGAACGAAATCGACAAGATCGAGACAAAAGGGTTGAAGCCAAGTCAACAGGAACAAATTCAGCGTGCGGCCGGAGAGTACCTGGCGCAAGTTCGGAATCTGTATCCAAATGTGAGAAAGCGGTTGGGGGAGCTGGGAGTCCAAGACGGCCAAAAGCTACCCCTGACAGCCGCAACTCAGCTCTGCCGCTCAGGCCTTGTGGTCGCGATTTTATTGGCCCCATTCGCTCGTCTCAATGAGTTTGTCCTGAATGCGTATGCTTCACGGAACTTGCTAGATTTAGACTCAAACTGAGGGGCGCGTCCCCACTAATGTAATATCAGATTTTCTGTATACATCCCTCGTATACCGCACTGCGGAACGGAATAGCGCACTGCGGAATAGCTGAAAACATGAAATAAACCTGCGGTATCCGGTTGGTATCGCACGACCATTTGAGTTAAGAACAGCACAATGTGATATAACCCGCATGATATTGATATCTCGAGACGTAGTCTTCGTATCGAGATTTCATCAACGGTCATTCCGTGATGTTCAGCTAGTTCGCCATCATCGAACTCGGCGGCAAAATAGGTGTGCAATCGGCATAGGGCCGATTCACTCATCCAGCGTCAACCAACATGTTCAACAGGCCATGTCCGGTCTCCGTTCGAACGTTCAGTTACACTGTATATCCGGCGCGTATTTGGTGTTCTTAGGTAATGGTGGTATGAAGTTGATTTTCTGCTTCGTAAAACTAGAAAGCCATCAGCGAGGCCCAGAAAAACATTCCAACTCACAAAATTCAAACAGAATACTAATTATTAGCGAAATTGGCGGTTTTGATACCGAGTAAAAAAATGGCAGAGCTCTATCCAACGTCGGCTCAATGGATATCATTTCCAACAAATCCTAAAAAGACTATCAATGTTGAATGGACCGAAGGCCTTGGACCAGGACAGAATGTTTACTATATGACCAAGTGCTATTGGGGGCTACTTCAGAACCCACCCTCTAAATGTAAGTAGCATCGCGTTGTCGAATTGAATTCCCAATCGATCCAGAAAAAATACCGAAGTTTCAAGAAATTTGGACTAGCAGGCTGATATTCGAAACAAAATAGCGACAAAACCAAAGTCAGAAACCGCAGTTACCGAAGAAGAGCCTTCAACACAAGTCAACCCGAAGCCAGAAGCCAGTGACCTAAAGGCCGGATCCAAAGATCCAAAGCCAGCGGTCAATGTTCCAAATCCTGGGAACGACCAACCGAAAACTGAGAAAGAACATCCGCTAAGGCACACTGGGAAGAATGATCCACGAAACCCGGGGGAACAAAAGAAACTCAAATGGCTTCGTCCAGCTTCTGCGCGTATTCCTAAACCACATGCCCTGACAGATCAAGAGCTCGACGTGTTTGGTAAGTGATGCAGGTGACAGGCAACTATTTCGAATCGAAAATTGACCAAAAATTTACTAGGCGAAACTTGGCTATATATTGCATCTGAATATGTGGAGGCACAGTTTCGCGGCGGGCCTATGAAGAAGTTCCATATCAAGGATCTCGCTCTCGAAGCTGCAAAAAGTGCAAAGAAATCTGCAGCAGGCACCAGCAAGACAAGTGAAGAACCAAAAGTAGATGGTAAGTCCTTCAAAAGTAAGAATATTTTATACGATTTATATCTTACAGGAGGTCGTAGATCCCCCTTGGGTTACGATGCAATTGAACAATTGCTTCCATTATGGCCAAAACGGCTGGATTGCGGGTATTGGTATTGTTGACAGGCGCAGATGGATTGTCTACCACCCACCTATATCAGCAAGAATCCGTGCTCCAAGAATGTACCAGGTAGGCCATGAATCAAAAACCAAACCAGGACTCCAGTTGCAGATATTGACATTATTTAGCACCGTTTCACGGGTCTGATAAGCACCGAGTATGCCAAAGCAGCAATCGACATGGCTGGCCAGGCTGTCCCCAAAGACTTCCAACCTCTTACTAAAGCCAGCGCCAAGTTTGTATCGATGACGATCGATGCGGGCAAGGCTGTTGTTGGAGACTACTTGCATCGTTTCCTGGACGATGGAGCGATCCGGAAAGTCGAAGCTAAAGCGAGAATGCTCAACAAAAAACAGCTGGCGGCTACCAAGTTGCTATGGGTGGATAATCCGGATGGTAAACTCCTTGCTCTTTTGCAGTATGTAGAGAGATGCAAGGCTTCCGAAGAAAATAAAATCATCAAAGCGAAAGCGGCTCAGCGAACACGAGAGGAGAAAGAATATTTGAAAATGTATCACAAAATTACGAAAAACGATAAATCTTGGGAAGATGTCCATTTCACACGAGAGGAGCTGGACGCTGCTATGGAAGAGGCAGACGGCCTTTTTGCAAGCCTAGGTATCACACTTGGAGCTGAAGAAAAATTAAAGGAGGAACTTGACGACATTGTCGAAAATCTTGGGGACGAGGAGAGCGATGAAGAGACTGAGAATGTACAGCCTTGTACTAGCGCGGAGAGATTAGAAGAGATGAGATTAGAGCGCGGGGGAACCATTGTTTTTGACTTGAAGCATCGCGAGTCCTTGAAGAGAGAGGAGCGCGAGAAGGGAGCAGCATCCGAAGGCGAGGATGCGGAAGACTCGCGAACAACCGTCAAGCTTCCCCACCTTAAAGGAGCTAAGAGCCCTAAGCTTTCACGCGACGACTGGTTCAATCAGCAAACAAGCGTACCAAAAGGCTTTCATGAACGCAAGCCGAACTCGTTGATAGCAGGCAATGCGCCGACGAGTGTTCGCCAAATTAACGCCAAGAAATTTGTGTTGAAACCGAATGCACAACAGAAGCGAGAAAGGGCAGCTCTTGCGGGGAGGAGGCTGAAGCGGGCGGGCCAGAATCTAGATGATAGCACAGTCTACAGCGACTAAGATTTCCAGATGTTATTTGATAGATGCAGTCAAATTTACATAGTAGCCTGAATTGCGCCTTCGAGTTCAACGTTGCCAATAAAAAAAAAAAAACCACCCAGCGGTTCCCCATGACCCCCCTAAAACCGAACCAACCCGCTGGTTTCTGGGTTAAAACCGACCCATGTCGAACTCTAGTTGCCAACCAGATAATTTGTAATAGTCGGCATATACACCGCAGTGTATTTTCAGCCAAACTGTAAGATTGTAGGCGTGGCAAGCAAGCCAAGATCGACCTACACACAGACATGTCCAGAATTATAAAGCTACTCTACTGGGTCTGCGTAAGCAAATCTAATTACTAAATATATATAATCCTACTGGGTCTGCGTAAGCAGATCCAGTCACTAAATATATATAAATCCTTCACCAAGCTTTTGAAAAATCATCACTAAATTCATCACTAAATTTAATACTAAAAAATCAATTAGGTTTAATTACTTTCAAGTTAAAGATAATTAATAAATTTCTTTTAAGTTAGAAAAGATTAAATTAAAAATAATTTTTAATAAAATTTAATAAATCAATAAAAAAATAAATAAAATTCTTAAAATTTTATATAACCAATATTTAATATAATTTAATATAACTAATAATACAATATAATTAATATTTAATATAATTTATAATATAATATAATTAATACCTAATATAACTTATAGTATAATATAATCAATATTTAATATAATATTTAATATAGTATAATTAATATTTAGTATAATATAGTAGAGTTCGACATGGGGCGGGTTGGGTTGGTTTTTGGTTTTTAGAAACTACCTACGGGTCGGTTTTTAGATAGTAGAAACCATCTATAGGTTGGTTTTTTTATTTAAAAAAAAACAAAAACCGCCCTAAAAACCGTAATAATAATGAAAAACCGTACTGCCAAGTAGAGGTTGACATGGGGCGGTTTGGGTCGGTTTCTGGACTTCAGAAACCGCCCCAAAAACCGTGACAATAACAAAAAACCGCACCGCCAAGAAACCATTTACTAAAAATAGTTAAAATTACGGTTTTTAATTAAATTTATAACCCAAAAAAACCATTAAAAAAAAAAAAAAAACCACCCAGCGGTTCCCCATCACCCCCTTCAAACCGATCCGCACCGACGGTTTCTGGATTAAAACCGCCCCATGTTAAAGTGCAACATGGGGCAGGTTAAGTTGGTTTCTAAAAAGTCAAAACCATTTATGGGTTGGTTTTAGATAGTCGAAACCATTTATAGTTTAATTTTTAAATAATAGAAACCACCCACAAATTAGTTTTTTTTAAAAAAAAAAATTTAACACAATTTTAAAAATTATAAATTTTAATAAAAACTACACCACCAAAAAATTATTTTACTAAAAATAATAATAAATTTATTAAAAATAGTAATAAATTACTAAAAATAATTAAAATTAAAATTATAATTTTTAATTAAATTTATAATCCAAAAAAACTATTAAAAAAAAAAAACCATTTAGTGGTTTTTTATAACCTATATTAAATTATCTAATAATTTTTTACAATTTATATCAAACCATCTAGCAGTTTTTTATAATTTCTTTCAAACTGATCTAACCCACTGGTTTCTAGGTTAAAACCAACTTATGTCGCACTTTACCCCATATCAAGCTCTACTGCCAAGAAACTATTTTAAATTAAATCATATGACTACCAAAATTTTATTATGTAAATTTATTTAAAATTAGGTGTGGGAAATCTTGAAACATGCTAAAATGATTAGTACTTTTTTAGCAAACTTTTAAATTAAATTTAATTAAATTAAATTAAGCACTAAACCATTTATAAATAAAAAATATGAATTGATTAATTTTTTTCAAAAAAATTCAAAAGTTTTTAAAAAAATTTTAAATTTTAAAAAAGTATTTTTGATTTTATATTTTTAAAAACGTTTTGTTAAAAATATAACCGAATATATCTATATATAATATATATATATACAATATATACATATATATACAATATAACCGAATATATCTATATATAATATATATATATACAATATATACATATATATACAATATATACATATATATATACAACATATACGTATATACGATATATATATACAACATATACGTATATACGATATATATATATATATCATATATATAGCCATATATTCAGCTATATTTTCAACAAAACATTTTCAAAATGCAAAATCAAAAATAATTACTTTTTTAAAATCCAAAATCTTTTTAAAAAAAATCAATCAATTCGCATTTTTTATTTATAACCGGTTTAGCACTTAATTTAATTTAATTAAATTTAATTTAAAAAATCGCTAAAAAAGCACTAGTCGTTTTAGCGTGTTTCAAGATCTCCCACACCTAATTTTAAATTTTTTTTAAAAAAAAAAATTCTAAAAAATTTGTCAGAGTTTGCCTCTAGAGACCCTTCGTGGTAATTCGTAAGTATGAAAACGATTAGATTCCTATGGATGGTAGATAACTAGATTATCTAGTGTTGGTTTATTAGTACTAGTATAAAATTTTTATATACAATTCTTTTATAGCTATTTAGGCTTATAAAGCTTTAATATATCTTATAATATTTTAATAGATTTTATATTTACTGGATACTTATTTGCTAGATTAAGAAGGTGTTAACCATATAATATTTTATATTATTAGTTATAAAACTATAGTATATATTGATATAAATTATAATATTCCCTTTTTATAAGATATGATTTAAAGCCTTATATTATTAGTTTTTAATTTATAGCTAATACTTAGTTCTAGTAAGATTTATTATATTATAATATAGTTGTTTTTAAATATAATTACCTAATTAAACTAATTAATATTTAATATCATATTTTTATACTACCTATTTTTACCAATACTTATTATAAAATTATGAAATTATAAAGAAAAATAGTTATTTCTAAGTTGCTAAATTTTGTGAAGATTTTTTATAATTTTTACTATCTTGTAGGGTAGTTCTGTTACACTTTGGTCAAGTCCGTCTAACCAAACACTGATCTCTCACTCCAAGATACCTAGGTTCTCAGAACTGGGAGTATATATATCACAAGATATTAAAGAATAATATATAAGATATGTAATAATAATAAAGATTATAATAAATTATAAGTTTATATTATATTTGAGTTGATTGATAAAAAATAAGAACTATTTATTAATCTTAATAATAATCTTATATATATAATGATATTTTATATAAATATTAATACTTGTTTGTATGTATATGTATATATGTGTATTTAGTTACTTTATATGTATGTATATGTATATATACTTGATCACTTGTATGTATATGTGTGTATATATACTTAATTATTTATATGCATGTATGTATATGTATGTAAGTTATATAGTGTATAAGGTTATGCATCAGCAAAAAATCTGGTAGCCTGAGAGGATCTTTGGTGGTGTTAAAAGGTTGCAGGGGTCATGTAAAAGACAGCCTCAAACACTCAAAAACTGACACCCCATCAAAAATCATTTTTACCAAATATATCTAAATTAATAATAAAAAAAATTATTAAAAGTACAAAAGAAGACATTCAGAGTTTTTGGAATATTTCTAAAAAAATTCGAAATCTATTAGATTTATATATGTATATATAACTTTAATTATCGATCTTCATATTCTTTCTTTTTTCTAAAAATTTTTTTTCGAATAATACTTTTTATTTTAATCTAGAGGTAGATACTGAGAATTTGTTATAAACCTCCTACAACCTCTTTATTACTTAATCAATTAAATAAGATATATATTTTTTAAAAAAAAAAATTATTTTTATTGTAAGTTATCTATTAGACTAATCAATCTTATATTAAATATATGATTAAATTTAAATAAAAATATCTTTGTTATAATTTTTTAGAAAATTGTTATAGTTTTCTCTAATGTTCTTGTTATTAATAGATTTTTTTTAATTTCTCTAAATTCTTAAAGAAAATGTATTAATTAATTATATTTTAATCTTTTTTAATCTCCTTAATCTAGTTTCTTATTGGTTTTTTAGTATTTTCAATTTATTTTATTTAGTTTTATTATTGCTATTATTACTACTATCTTTTCAAAATTTAACTAAATTATTTTGCTGACTGGAAGAGAGTTAGAGCTTTAAAAAATCTAATAAAAAATAATATAAAAATAATATAATTATATTATTACCACATTTTCTTAAATTATTATCTATATATTATTAAGCCATATTTTTAAAGTGTTAGTTAAAATAATTCTTTTATATAAAAAATAGCTATTATTTTTTATTAATTTAATATAATTTTTTTTTAGTTATAAGTAAATTAAAATTATTTTGCTATTTTTTATAATTATAAAAGTATCTAAATTTGCTAAAATTATAATAATTTAATTTATATTTATATTATAAGATTCAACTGTATTAGAATTATTTACTTTTAAACTCCTAAAATTTTTGTACAGATAGTTTATATTATCTTAAACAAAAATAAATTTAGTAATA